>JAUTBT010055138.1:0-15389 GCA_032361225.1 Lepetodrilus schrolli | reverse complement strand
TCGCTGCTATGTACTAGGCTCCGACTCGGGGGACAGGACTCAGATGTCTATTTCAGCCCGTCACATGTCTATTTCACCCATATTTGACACGAGGGTCGTGTTTCACCCCCAGGGCCGGTAATCCCCGCGATTTCTACAGGTGTTAAACATTAAGCTTACCTGGGACACTAAGTAGCTATAGGTCACTCCCAAAGTGCCTTGGTCAGTCTTTAGGAGGTCCAGACTCAAGTTCATCTTGACATCAAGAGGACACATCGGCGCGACTTTGGGATTTGGCGCGTATTTAATGGGATTTTAGTATCATATTTTCAAAAATATATCTTGCTGGTAGCATTATATTTTATGAATATCTTGCTGGTGAAGTATATGAAGTGACCATTCATTCGACGGGGAATTTCACGCCAGGTAATCTGACATCCTGGGCGAGCATTATTTGAGACGCTTGACCATACGATCAGATGCCAATGGACATTATACTCGTTGGAGAGCAAGTTTCAAGCTGATTAATCCCCATTGGTGTTATATAGTATTTATTCAAGTAAAGTCGGATTTGTGGTGGACGTATATTGATATTTTATGACAGCAAAATAGATGTTTGATGGTCAAAGATGGACGCACCAGCATCAGACGATGAGCCGCGGATGGCGTCAAGTGGACGATGGCAGAGTCATTTATAAGACAAGAAGATAAACTGGGGAACGTGAAGTGGCTAGTTTGTCGTCACGTGACTCTGATGTCCATCAGAACGCGCATTACCTGCTACACCTGGATTACAGACACCTGACACTCGACCTTCACTCAGGGGGAGGTAACTCTGATTTGTTTGCACGGCTGATACGCCTGAGATACGAGAAGTGTCGTATAGCGATGACAAAGACAAGCGTCGTGATGAATTACCTCATACTGAGTATTTATTCAGCTGCTTTAGTTTGACTTTCAAATGCACTCGGAATATCAAGACCGCCATATAACGTTCTGTGAACAAAAGAACTATACATTGACCACTATTGGTAAAAGGAATCTACTACCATACATTCTTATATCTTGTGTGTCAATCTCCTTCACGTCATATGTATTGTTGTATATAAGGACCCAACACTAAAAATAAAATAGATAGTTTAAATAATAACTATCATTATGATAATGATGATGACGGCTATTATGATAATGAAAACGGCAACTATCGATTAACACCAGTACGATAATAATGTACATTAATTAACAGGTATTAATCAATTATTTTGAATCATATATTTCTTTACAATTATGACTAACAACAAGTCAATAAAGTGCAAGAAATCAATAATTCAGAATAGTTCATTCCTGTTAATTGAAAGAGTATAATCAATTATTTGGAAATTATCGATTTCTTCAACATTATGAAATTACGTTGCTTAGGAGTAACATCAATCGAAGGGACTTCAGTTCACTCATTACCGATTGATATTTATCTCCACTTTACGAAAACATCTATAAATCAAATCATTGGCTAATCTAACAACACAAACCCAGTATTTTTCAATTTTACAGGTAACGAATCTAATTACGCTTATCAGCCCGATACAGGAATATCCTTTATCAAATACTCCATTGACAAAGGTATCAGTTAGGTGTCTGTATTTATCCGCGGCTCCTCCGCGTAATCATCAAGCCGTTTCACTGCCAGTAAATTAGTTCCCTTGTCTGCTCAAATGAGGCGATCGGCAACAATTACGGAAGATATTGGAAGGGAAGTGTCAAAGTAGCCCTTTTTGGTCGATACAAGTCTCGTTGCGCGATTGCGAGACGGCGTAGAGAGGGTTTAGCGTCATTTCTTAACAAAATATTTACAAATTAGCACGAGCTCACGTCACTCAAACTTGACGCGATTTTGTGGCGGGAAAATCCAAGCGGATTTGGCAGTCGACATTTGCCCGTGTGTTCGACAGACGGACAATTTGATTTGTCCCCCCAATGTGAGAATTGTCGGATTATTCTGGACGTTATTGAAATTTGTGAATGTATTGTCTTTATGTCTTTCTGTTATTGATTTACATGAATCAAGTATTAGGCCTTATACTGTTTTCCTAACGGCTGATATTGTTCTAGCCATTTGCCTGGTTTCAATGATGCCAACTAATCCTCTAAAATGCTGTAGTTTACATTAATTTGTAAGATTCTTTGATACATACATATTATTTTCTAGACAGTACAATTTCGACTATAGTATTTAGTTAAGGCGACCAAGAGGTACTTTTATTTTTTTACTATAGATAAATAGCTATCATGAAATTGTAAAGATATAACAGAAACTAAATTAATAAAATAGATCAATACAAAAAAAAGGAACATAATGAAACAACGAAAACAAAAATTGACTACAACAAAACATAAAACAGCTAAAATAAAATAAATACAGAAGAAACCGAAAACCAACAAACACAAACTAAATTATCATTGAGAAAAAAACACATTCATAAGACATTAAAAACACAACATAAAACACAACAAAACAACATTTAGTACAAGTATACTTTACTTGCAATGTACGTGCTAGAACTAGTAAATATGGAAGTTCATTATAATTTTCTGTTTCCTAAGTATTTTCGTGACTATGTTCCTATCTCTATCTATTCCTATCGATCAAACATATTCCAATGCATTCTCATCTTCAAAAGCAATCATTAGGACTTATATTATCCTTATTACAATGCATCTCTACAAATTTCATCTTCACACATGTATGATTCGTTTGTGTGTACACGTTTGAACAATACGGGATTGTTATACCTACACATTAACAACGTGACGTTGTCGTCCGGCCCGGTGTCATAGGTTCCCGCCTGTCTTGTTATGAACGATCACCGATCACACGAAAACGAGAGAGTTGTAATGTAAACCTGCTGCTTACAACAGACATGTTCTTTGTACACCTTTGTTGCTGATGTGGTACGGTAGCGACAGTGACAGACGCTCGGTCTCATCGAAGGCCTGTAGGAGAGGACAACCACAAAGACTACGATTGACGATGCTGGTTATTTTTTTATGATGGGAACCTATACCGGACCAGAGATTACGCCAGCGCCGGATATTTTTTTAATGATGGGAACCTATACCGGACCAGAGATTACGCTAGCGATGACAACGCTGCTGCTGCTGCTGATGATGATGATGATGATGATTATGATGACAGCGGCGATGATCTTGAGATCGATGACAACAAGGTTCATCACGACGCGTGCGATGACTTTGGCTACGTTTGTCAATGACATGATGATCATTTATTGGAAGAAAGACACAGGACAGGCCATATCATAAAACGAATAAATGTAGACATGTTGAATGGAAACAACATAGCTTAAACGACTTGAAATACTAATACATATGGACAGTTAAAGGATACCGTATACCGGGAAATGTTCACAGCAGGTTATTTTCGTGGTATTAGAAGTTACCCTTGACACCTCTTTAGGCCTTGAACCACGAAATGACCGCATCACGAACACTTTCCGGTGTAACGTATGTAAATTGAGCGTTACTACTAATTTCCGCTGCGTGGACTTCATCAGAACAAGAATCTTGTAATAAAACGAATTGGAACCGTGCCAGAGCATGAATGGTTCCTGTAGCCCGAGATTCCTCTAGGGTTCCTTACAGACCGTATGATAAGCTACGTCTGAGAATGGTGTGACCAGGGACCATACTAATATCAACTAGAGCTTATGGCCAGCAGGGAAATTCATGAGGAATCATGAACTATATACCGGTATGGTCCCTGATAATTTCGTCGTTTATATAAATGTCCCTGTCTTCCGCATTTCAAATGCCCTGAAGCAACGCCATCAACAATGTGAATTCATAACAGCGAACCAAACACGACACGACACACACACACACACATACACACACGCACACACACATACACACACGCGCGCGTACTCACACAGAGACACACGCATTCCCTGATCTAAACACGTCATCTCGTCATCAGCATTTCCTGCCGTTGACCACCTGGCTCTGTGGCAGCGGTTCTTTGACAGATATTAAAACGCGTCTCTTGCGAGTGTGCCTTTATCTTGACGCTAGGTGGCGCTGGCACCAACGAACACCGTGACAACCCCCAGTTTCTGTGTAGAACACGGCGTGTAGTGCTAGCTACAAAACAACGTGCGGAGTGGGGCTGGGGGACGACCCCATAGGAGATGAAGATACATGGCCACTGTCAAGTCCGGCGCCGTCCCTGGACGTACGAGCGGGGATATACCTGTCTGGTTCTGGATCTGGTCTGTGTTCGACAAACCACCGTTACCGTATTAAAACCTATAACGGCGATTAGGCGGGAAATGAAGTGCATGTACACATGTACATGTGGCCCCATTTGTGATCAATTAAACTGAAATATAGGAATCTGTATTAAATCCACAGATCCACTCATTAAACTAGTAAATGTGATTCTTAATCATTATCTAATATTAAATCTAATCTGACACTACGTTTATTAAGAGGATTTAGCATAATGTTGTTTGGAATACTAACTTTGTATCCATATAAATTGTGATTAAAAGATCGTCAACTTCTATATGCTTTCTTCTCATGGTGAACGGTACAATAGTATTACTTAATGCATTTAACTATTGGATTTTTAATGGACTTCCTGTAGGTTTTTAATATACATATTTCAATACGCCTTAAAAAAAATCACTTGCATTAGTGTATAACTGAAATCATGACATATTATTTAGGAATACAAAGAAATCAATACAATAAAAAACATCTGTAGAAATTTTGTACATAATTTCCCATTGAAACGTCCATATAACACACTAAATTACGAGTCCGACATTGTACATATAATGTGTTTATTGTACGTATAATGTGTTTAGACTATTTACGGTAAGTAATTACTTTTCCCTTACGGCTTTTATGATGGAGAAGACATAGGGAAAGGCTTTCACATTAATTGTCTGCTTGGTTGCATTGTGTTTTATCACTAGTTATACATTATGACCCAGTGTTCATCGTAAAGTTTGCTTGTTGCCGCCATACCACAACAAACCCTTTCGATGTTGAACACGTGTTTATTAAGAAAGGGACATAACTGTCTATTCTGCAGCTTTGTGCTGACCGCTAATGATATCACAATGATGTATGGTCTATTACCAAACGTCGCCCCTAGCGGCGACGCTCAGCGAACGCGCGAGTGTTAAGTCAGAATATCAATTTGGATATTGCACAGAACGGGGATTACAAATTACTAATCAAAAAGAGACATTTGGGCGATTATATTGCGAATGACAGGTGTGGCCAAACTGTCAGATTGAATATAAATGTTATTTGTTCGAATTTAATGTACAATGCAAATGACATTAAGAACGAATTCTATGTAGTATGGATGACTAGTCTGCTAGTCTGTAAGATAAGAATTACTTTAAGTTATTTAACTTTTTTCGTACTTTCTTTTTCTTTTTCTTTCTTTATCCGTATGATTATTATTATTATTATTATTAAATTTATTTATTATTATTATTATTAAATATAAAAAAATATGGGGGGGGGGGGTGTAGGGATCGGATCGTTACTGCTGTTGGTACATGTATATGCATATGGAAATAGATTCGTAATAATTCGACAATATGAATCCACAAAATCATCGTAATGTGACATCATTGAACACGGAATGTTAACGATATTATACTTTATCATGTGCGCATGTGCATATACACATTTATTTTACTCTTCTAGGTACGAATTAGCTGCAGTTCTGTATCTAAAAAGTGCCCCGTTTACTAATTTGCTATCTACCTTTAGCTACAGAGGATTACAGTAGTATGTATCAACAAAAATACGCTCCAGATCTCAATGCGCTGGGTTAATCACTATGTGTCGCATAAATACCCGTGACAGAATGAAATCCAGCTAGGATTGGATTCACAAACCATTATACTTCATGTCTCCATGCTTATTTTCGAAGGAAAAGGTTGTTTTCACATCGTATTTGATTAAATTCGTCACCGATCGCGCTTATCAACGGACGCCATCTTGCTAAAAAGATGTAAACAATATCGTACTTTTGTTGATGCATACTACTGCGATCCTCTGTAGCTAAAGGATGTCATATAGATAGCAAAATAGTGAACGGGACACCGTTTAGCTACAGAATTGCAGCTAGGTACGAATCACAGTAATATTCTTCACATGCATCTACGAACATATTGAGAGAGAAATAACTTATATGTAGTCTTTATGTGAACACTAAATACAGCACTATCACTTGTATTGACTACAATGCATACACACTGCACCGAACAATCAGGCATACCACCAAAGTACAAACTGTAGTAAGGAAACAGCTTGCATTACTCATTACATTGTATTATTCTTGGCAAAAGTAGCAATTTTTTGTTACCGTTAGCCGGTCTGGATTCGAACATCTATCCTGTTCATCAATGCTCAAGGGGACGTTATAATTACGGCGGGAACCGATGGATTAAATGAAACTTGAACCTCTAATTTGGTCGAATTACTGTAGCACCGAGCCATATAACTGTCAAAGCCGGTTATACAGACATTGCTTCTAAAGCCTCGTCGAAACCGGACCGTCTTTCTTGGTCAACAGAGCACGGCCGTTTTGGAGCGGCAAGTTACTGGGGGAGCTTCATTGCCCAACAGCAAACGGATTCTGATCGAATTTAAATATCGTATGTCAGTATGAAATGGCGTTTGTTTAATCAAGTGAGTGGGTTATGTGATCTAATTAGTTACACAACGTCTATTAAGATTGAATTCGAAGTGTAAACTGTATTGGGTTTTGTCTCGACAATCATAGATCGTGTAAAATCCTATTAAGGACATGTTCTGAAATAGTGACTCCTAAGTAATTACCGTTTTCGCTAGGGGATTGCGACTATATTGTTTTTAAGTGTGAATAGTTATATAGCCAGCTTGACGAAAGATTTGGTAGAAGGGCTATTACTGATCTGTTCAATTTTAGTGACAATTCGTGGTTTGTGGTTAGTCAAGGACGAATGAGTTTTATCATTTATCACTCAGGAAACATTGGCTGTAATAATATTTGAGTCATTTATATGAACAATTGTGGTTTTGCAATTGTGTAAGACGTGTGTCTAAAATTTGATTAATCTGATAAATATTTTTTTTTCTTTTCCATAATGTAATACATTAATGGTTCTAGCGTAGAACAATGTTACTTTTTGCATACTTTACGGAGTTATTGACCGTTTTATCATCAAACTGCATCATAAAACCACAAAGGTTTTGTCAGATTATTTGATTTTGTAAGACGACCAATAGAAATGTGTTCCATTTTATATTTTAATTGCCTCGCCGAATTATCATACATAATCGATAATTTTGCTTTTATTCATCAAACATGTTGGTAATGCAGTATGCTATTATTCTGGTTATCAGTTTCTAAATAGTATTTATCTTGAAATATACCAGATAACTTTAGAATTCCGAGCTTTTCATGTCAATAACTGATTAATCAAACTCGGCCACATTTGCTCATTTCACTGAAACAGCTTGTAGATGGTTATTGCATATCTTCTCGTTAACACTATTTGCTAATCATACCATTAGTCCAAGACACATAAAGTGACATATTTTCTCGCTGTTGCCGTGGTTTATGCTTCGCGTTGTTGCAACCTGGTTTACGATCGGTTTCGTGTCAATAGACCATAGTATTTACGACGACCGCCAATATGTATATTACCCACAGCCGCAATAGCGTTTTCGTTTGTTTTTTTATCGACAGAAAACATTTGATGTGTATTGACACATAATTCAACCGTTTAGATCTCACACAAAGGGAAAGATATCTGTGTTGTATACAATGATGCATTTCCATGTATCTGTGATGCAAATTTAATGTCATCCGTCGCTACGATCTGTTCTCTGAGTATGACAGATGTATTCCATTAAACATGATGAAAGAACGATCTGTTGTTTTATAATGTAAACATGTATGATCGTTTATGGCCAATTGTGGAAATGAATGCCCGTGTCTTCTTTGAAGGAACAATTAGACTATAAATCGAATTTGGTAATTCATTCCATATTCAGCTAATGAACACCGCTTAACAAACCAGTATTAAGTTTGACGAAGTACATTGCTGTAAAAAAAAATATTTTAATATTTATTAATACAATTTGTATCAGTCGTTTTTACCCAAGGAAATGAAATTCACTAAAGACTCAAAATATAACAGTAGAACTAATCTACACAATGGCGGATGGCTGGTCGATAAAGATCATCACATATCGGTAAAATTGGCACTGATTTAATAATACATTGGTCGTAGGTGGTGGTCTATTCCCCGGACCCGGGCCCGGACTTGTAGTCTATTCCCCGGATCCTGACACAATTTCCGGCAATCTGATTAGCTCACGTGATTAGGGTTAAAGTCTGGGTTAGGACAATATTGTATGCATATGTTGGGCCACGTGAGCAAATGATATAGCCGGGAATTGGGTCCGGTGAATAGGGCGCAAGGGTTGTACGATGAACAATCTGAATGGGTTTACCTATCTATTATCTACATACCGCGAATCAACATCACACGCATCATTCGCCTGCCAAGACGAGCAAGAAAAGCGTGAAAAATACGTTGCATTCCACCGCCATATTAATGACGTGCAATTGACGCGGGCACTGTCTGAAATGAACTACGCTAATCGTTGTCAATATCAGAATATTCCTGAAATGTACATGGCGGTGGCAAACGTTTACCTGATACGGCCTATCTCGGCCAGCTCGCGCCTACTAAAACATCATTCAAGTAGGTAGGGCTGTAGGAACCGAGATAAAGTGGAGATAACCTGGCAGGATTTGACTATCTGCAAGCTGGTCTTGACGTTTAAGCTGATGTAGTTGTCTAGTTTCATCCTGAAGAATCAAAAACAAGCTCTACGGTGATGACCAGTTGTCAAGAACAACATGTCAATTTCACCCCGCGAACATTTGTACATTTATCTCCGTTTTAAGAGATACGTTTTTGATTCATTGTTCAGCACTACAGCAATCGTTTGGAATAATATGTGATGACGTGATTAGTAACACGTGCCGTCCGAGATCACTTAGATTCAATCTCAAAATCTTAATGATGGTTGTGAATGTGGAAATTGCGAATTGTAGACATTATTCAAGGACGCCCAATGCTTAGTGTTGGTTTTACATTATCACATACTATTATTCTATTATATATCTATATATAGAACACAATATAAAACAAAACACTCGGAGATTCTATTTTCTTCCATGTTCACTTGTATTTAGCATTGGGGAATTTGTTTTAAAGCCGTTTTAAATTATTTTTATGTCCATATTTATGTAAAACTTTGTTACCTGCGATTTTACATTTAATGTATACTAGTATTATGCATGCATTTGATCAACGTCAAGCAATGTTCGTCATTCAGCTTGTTGTAATTAATCTGTAAGAATTGTTTAGAATGTAATTCTTTATTAAAAAAACATTGCCTATAGGAAACAAATTGTCTGGTAAAATACAACCGCATTCCTACCAGAAAATGACTCTCTATGTTATCATCATTGACCCTTTGGAACAGTACATGCACTTCTTATAGAGAATATAATAATTAAAGCACACAAAAATAACAAACAAAAAATACATTTCTGTCCAAAAATAAGTGTATTTGAACTGATTAGGTTCGTTTGAAATTTCTACAAATTATAAGCCTATAGAATAACGGTGTTTATTTACTTTCAGAATCAATAAAAAGCTGGGAACGGATCTAATTCAATTCTTATTCCTTACGATAACCTTCAGGCTTTATATTCCCCAATAACCAAAATGATACGATACGTCTATAATTAAGCGTTTCTATCTTCTTGGTTCCAAATGTTCCAAAGCGATTGTTCACTATTAGCCCCCGATTTATCCTAATAGCAGCTTAGAGTTAATGGGGTTTTGGTCCAAGTCTTTAACCCAGCAGATTCCCTGGCAATGGTCTGTGATAGCGGCAGATAATTGTACATAATTACTCTTTAAGCTTGGTCTGCCACAGTATGGACCCTGTCGTATTACCACTGACAAATCCCCTCCCCAGTAACACCCACCGTCACCCCCCTCAGTCCACCCCTAATTACCTCGGTCGGGCCAGACCATGGTTCATGCCGGGACTGGACAACCTGCGCGTCTATTGTGTTAGTAGTCACTGACATTGTTATTATTAGTAGTATTACTAGGTATTAGTATCTTCATCATCATCGTCATCAACATATCATTATCATCACCATCATCATCATTATTATTATTATTATTATTATTATTACTGTTGTACTGTTGTAATTGTTATTGTAAACCCGGCCATTATGTCTACTTAATATCCGTCATTATACATGTGCACATTATTATTATTATTATTATTGTTATTATTGTTATTTCTATTATTATTATTATTATTATTATTATTATTATTATTATTATTATTATTATTATTATCATTGTTATTACTATTATTATTATTATTTATTCCTTGAATTTTCAGATGAACTTTTCATGCCTTGTAGAAAACTGTTCATGAATACGAAATGTCAATACAAAATTTATACATCAAAATACTTTTCATTATGATGTTATTTATCCTTTCGCAAATATTGCTGTCATATTTGATTATTTTATCATTGTGAGTGAAAACATATAGCTAAAGCAACACGTCGTGAGTATATCTTCTATTAATCATGTATACGTTAACACTGTAATTTATAGCGGTTCTAAAGGTGTCAGTAAGATTTATCGCCCCTTATCAGTAGACAACTCGAATACCAAAATGTCGGTCGTACATAACTCGAATAAAATTTTATTCGAAATTTGATTCTGGTTTTGCTTTTATCGACTGGTTCCTATTGACATGAACAGAATCATGGTTGTCAGGAACGTGTTTATTCAAAAGCTTGCAACATCCACGATTTCATTCAAGGAGTAAGCCATGCATAGCTATATCGAGGACTACAGTGTGATTTATTTGCAGTATACATGTTGCTCTCCTATAACCATAGTGCGCATGCCAGCCTCGCCACAATTGATTGGAGTACAAAACGATTAATTATATTTTAAAATGATATGACAAATTTCTGAGAGAAAAAAATTAAATATTCTTGCTTGTTTTTACTTTAAACTGTATTCAGGCCTACTTAAATTTATATATTTTAAAGCTGCATTTTTGTGCAAATACTGCATGTAATTGCGATGTTTCTACGTCTATGTACCGTGGCAATGTTTACACGTGTCTCTATCAAAGAAACCAACAAATACATGATTAATTATATAGAAGAAACAGTCTCCAATATTCTTCTATAAATGAAACATACTAACTTAATTCCAGTGTTTGCTAATCCGAAGACTTTCGGTTCGTTTCCTACAGTTAACCGTGCAATATATCATCCTGCATATCAAATTATTTTATGACTGAAATATATTGAAATTGACAAGTAATTGTACTCGACATGGGCTCCAATGTATGACACGGACTTGATCCGACTCTACGTCAGTAAAACAGGCCCATATCATTGCATTGGAGATGCTAATATTGTTAGAGGTCGCAGAACGCTTGAGTGTATTTCGATTAGTTTTAAAATAAAGGAGGGACCATGTCTATTGTTATAGACTCTCTCTGGAGAGACGAGGTGAGATATTCAATTGAAATCAGGGCCACAACGTTTGCAATTAGCAAGAGAAAATTGGGAATTGACAATATCCAGATGACAGACAAGGGTGACCAAACCCACTTTGAAGAGCCTTCGTCTGGTGTCCCTCTTGCCATAATTAATAACCATGTTCATTTCTTGCGTGGAAAGTACGGACCAATGGGAACCGTAAAACCGGTCCCATATGGGATACTAAACACTTTCGCTTTTGGTAAATATATTCCGTGTTTCAACCTCGGTGAATCCAGATAGAAAGCAAACTCGCAAAACAGAGCGAAACTTGACGCCAAACAATGTTTTTGATTACACATTGGTAGTTGAGCCTGCCCCGTCATATTGCAGTATTTTATGGCGTTCACATTTAATCAATATTCACGCGGTGTTACCTCATATTTATTCCTCTAGTTTATGTGATTGCTTGATCATCAATAGACCGCCGACAGAGAAGCAGAAAGTGAACCGCATGATTAAAACGGACAATGATTCGGCCGTGTCTCCAGCAGCACGCCTGGGAAGTCTCTTATTTGAATAATAATAATAATAATAATAATAATAATCATAATCATAATCATAATCATAATACAAACAACAACAACAAGAATAAGCATAATAATATGAATACCACCAATAATAATAATAATAATTACTACTACCACTATTACTACTACTACTACTGCTGCTACTACTACTACTATTACTACTACTACGACTACTACTACTAATAATAATAATAATCATAATAATAATAATTACTACTACTACTACTACTACTACTGCTACTACTACTACTACTACTACTAATAATAATAATCATAATAATAATAATAATTACTACTACTACTACTACTGCTACTACTACTACTACTACTACTACTAATAATAATAATCATAATAATAATAATAATAATTACTACTATTACTACTACTACTACTAGTACTACTACTACTACTACTACTACTACTACTAATAATAATAATCATAATAATAATAATAATTACTACTACTACTACTGCTGCTACTACTACTACTAATAATAATAATCATAATAATAATAATTACTACTATTACTACTACTACTACTAGTACTAATACTACTACTACTACTACTACTACTACGGCTACTACTACTACTACTAATAATAATAATAATAATATTCATAATAATAATAATAATAAAAGTATGTACAGGCCCCGAGATTACGAAACTGAGTACGATTTCATGTTCAAGGTCAAACTGTATGGGGATTTGTGAACACAACTTTGAGTTGAGCATGAAATCGTAGTCTAAAACGTCTTGTTATCGCCGGTCCAGATTTCTAAACTCCGATGGAAAGGCTTTCAGAACAAAATGATTTTAAAAAAATGAATAACAGTGCTAACTAATTCAGTTCTGTCAAAATGATTGTCAGATTATTAAATGTTGACACTACGCAACTCTCAACATACAACAATGCTATCAAATATGGATCAACCAATATTATGTAATATAATATGCATCTTCCATAAAAATACAAAAAAAACCCCGTAAAGGATCAATATTCTGAGACTAGAATTAATAATAAGTATGAACATAATAATGTATTATATTATACTCTACGTACCATCAGCAATACGTAATAGAATACGTATAATATTATTGTTTTGTTAGTCTTTTTTTCGTAACACTTTATGCATGTTGCATTATTTTTTATCCACTCTCTTGTTTTTGAAGATAGTAAAAGTGCATCGAATGCTCGTTCTAAGGGAGGCAATCCCGTATGGTATGACTAACGTGCACAACCACTGCCTTTTAGCATGTCTCGGCTTTTATCTGTCCATTTTGCATTATTTATACAATTTATTCAGGATCTTTCGTATGCTTGAAGTTTACTTAGCTTCATATTCATTTTAATATATATTTTAAATAATAATTTGCAGGTCTCGATATTAAAATTCCAATAAGAAAAATAACGTAGTCTTCAATGCGACTTAAAATAACATTATTAGTATATTTTGTTATGGGAAATTATTAAATTTATTACGTTTCATTTCTTTTATACGAAAGTGAATTAAGCTTACTCCAAATATGAATTAGTGATACGGAGAGAAAAAATATATTAAATGAATTGTATCGTACTCGCTCTGAATGGAAGATTCTGACATTATCTGTTATTGACCAGTGCTGCCCAAACACAGGTAGACGGAGGTTGCTTCCCTTTGATTGTAAAGTGGATCTCAGCTGTATTATTTGCCTTTGTTAGTGTAATTTAACTGAAATATATCATTAGTGTGTTGCTAGCAGAAACGTGCACTTGCAAAACAACCATTGAACATTTACATTAATATACCTGCCACTTGTATAGTTATTTTGAATTGGATTCACTGACATTTATTGTATCATTATGTAGGTAATTTATGTTTTTCTTGACATGCTATATTATGTTTAATAACATAATGTTTAATTTACTTTAAATGTTATATGTTTATCAATGCAAAACTTCTAGCACGGCAGAAAATGGATGCACGATAAGAAGATATGACAATGGAATACTAACTTTTCAGCGTTTGATAATTAGGGTTTCATCTGTAAATTGTTTATCAACGATGGAAGCGATTTTGTAGTCTATGCAAATATGTTAATATTACCTTATTACATTCTACTTCTCTTGATGAAACGAGTATCCCAACATCTTATTTCGGAATGATTTTCTATGCAAATGTTTGAATGTCTGTCTTTAAACACTATTGTCATATTCAGTTTTCCATCGATCCGTCCGTCTATCCACCCACCCATGATCCATCTATCCACTCATACCATTATTATCCATCTACCCATCAATTCATCTATATATCCGTTCATGTATATGTATCCATCCACTCATCCACTCATCCCACCCTGACCACCCACACCACGACCCAACCATCCACCGACTCACATCATAATCCACCGATCCATTGACGCACACCACGATCAAACCATCCACCTGAATACCAAACCATCCCTTTTAGTTCATATTTAGCCTATATCTACCACAATGTTATACCATGTGAACTGCTAACCTTATTCTAAGCAAAACAAATATATTACTATCTTCTAATGTAAAACGTATCCTATAAATACCGGTATTTGTGATTGGCAAATCTCTGAGAAGAAAAAAAACACGTTTATGTTCCATATAAAAATAAAGATATTTTTAATAGCGCAGAACAAGAGTTAATACACGAGAAGATCTTCAATCGACCATGTGCAATGATGTATTAAATAGGAAACAAGTATATCCTTGTTGCGGTGTAGATTGCAGTTAATGTATGACAAGCAGATAGAGAATTATCAAAAACACTTTACGCTCTTATTTCAATGTTTCGTATTATATCGCTGTTGGATAGCGAGCTACATTGCTGTCTTTGTTTATATGATTTTGCAGCACACGCTTTACACGAAAGCCTTGTATATTGCCGTTTTATCGCAAAGTTTAGCATAAGATGCAATCTTTGAACGGTCCGCACTATCAGAAAGAGTTCAGAACTACAGACAGAGTACACTGGGGATAAGAACCTTAGACGAATATAGGTTGATATAAAAGTCGGGGGCATTCAAATGATGCTATTTGCAGGCTAATTAAATTACTATCTTCACGTTTCATTATATAGGTTTAATTTGTATGAACACGATATTAATTTGTACAGACGGTGTTTTGTGATAAGTAATTAAGTTTGTACTTCTTTCCTTACATAATGACA
>JAUTBT010055127.1:0-15389 GCA_032361225.1 Lepetodrilus schrolli | reverse complement strand
TGTGTGTGTATGTGTGTGTATGTGTGTGTGTATGTGTGTGTATGTGTGTGTGTGTATGTGTGTGTGTGTATGTGTGTGTATGTGTGTGTATGTGTGTGTGTTTATGTGTGTGTGTATGTGTGTGTGTATGTGTGTGTGTATGTGTGTGTGTGTATGTGTGTGTGTGTATCTTTGTATGTATATGTGTGTGTATGTGTGTGTATCTTTGTGTGTATGTGTGTGTGTATCTTTGTGTGTGTGGATGTGTGTGTGTGTATCTTTGTATGTGTGTGTCTGTGTTACGGTGTCTGTGTGTGTATGTGTGTGTGGTTTATGTGTGTGTGTATGTGTGTGTGTATGTGTGTGTGGTTTATGTGTGTGTGTATGTGTGTGTGGTTTATGTGTGTGTGTGTGTGTGTGTGTAGTGTGTGTATTTACATATGTGATACATCATTGTACATACAAATGAGTCAAATGTATTAGCTCATGCCACAATTTATTTATACCACTTTGTATTTAGCCTCAACTATCCGTACAAACAACGGCAATTGGAACAGATAGCAGAGGAAAACTGCAACATAGCTCGTCGCCTGGAAAACGTCGCACCCATCTACAAGATAAACAAATGGGTATGTCATTGCCATCAGGTTCATAGAGATCATCAATTTACATGTATATCAGTGTATAGAGACTAATTATTGGTTGCTTTCAGATTCTTTTACTCATACTTGCCTGTTTTGTATGCACACGTGTCCTTTTTTAACTAGTTTGTATTTCGCTCGCTCATGGAATATCCTGCCTCAGTTAGAACAAGGACACCCCCCATTCATTACACTGACTCAGAGCTGACCAGTGTTTGCTCTACCACTTTAACCCTCTCCCTGCTGGATTAGGCACAGACAAAGCCCTTTAGGGCATCTCCAGTTGCCTCCAGCACGGAGAGGGTTAATGGTGAGTGCCAAGCAGGGGAACAACAAGTAGTACTACCTTTTAACACTTTCTGGTATGACATGGCCGCGTGCTTCGATTTACTGCTCTAAGGATGGACACTCTAACCACTCTGTCACGGAGGCTATTGTTAACGAATAATACAATATAGATGGATATTAACAGTAAAAGGCAGCCATTGTAGGACTGGGATCAAAGTCATCCTGTTATTTTGTCTGTCACGTAGGAGGAGGATTATCAACGCAGACGATACCTGATGGACTTATGGTCAGAATCAACCAAAGACTTTGATGAGACTCCACGAGGCCGATCTAAGCGAGCTGTGAGAATATAATAGTAATAGTAATAGTAATAGTAATGATAATGATAATGATAATGATAATGATAATGATAATGATAATGATGATGATGATGATGATGATAATGATAATGATAATGATAATGATAATGATAATGATAATGATAATGATGATGATGATGATGATGATGATGATGATGGTGGTAGTGGTGATAATTGAAAACAAATAAATAAATAAACACATACTTTATTTTGTATTATGGCTGGGTTTTAACACAATTTTGTCTCGTCAAATGTTTTTATAATCTGCCCGTTAGCCCACGAGAAATTCTACTGTTTAACCTTTTGTTGTAACTTGGAGGTCACTGAAATTATGAGCTCCCACTAAACCAAAAGTCTGGATCCGTCCCTGTAATAATATTTGAAGAAGTCTATTTCAACACAGGCTACATTCACTTAAATAGAGTCTAATATTATTGGTGATGTGAAATGCTAATCAATTAATATTGGAAATGGCATCTTTGTTTGTATACCCTACAGGTTATTGAGAAGGGAAAATTCCAAATTAATGTGTGCAAATTATTTCATCGATCAGGGCAAAAATATGAACTTTAAGACATACCATAAAATCCCACAAATCATTATCCGCAAAAATGTCAGTTAGTGTTTTGTAAAAATAACCAGAGTACAGTTGCATGTTTGCGACATACATTATTACAATAGTACTTCATTTGGAATACGTATCCACCAATATGCATATTTGTAAGCTATTAAGATAAAAATATAGTTAATAATATCCATGATTATCCAAATAAGTAACAAATATTTTACGACAATAAAACCGCATACGATCAATCCATGCCCTCAAAGTTGCACAGAAGATGAGCTGTGCCTCGCATTGTCTAAACACCTGCAAATCTGCTGCTTTCAACATACTCAGATTGCTACTGAAAAACAGATACTTATAATATACACCAAACTAACCAATGAATTCGACAGCTAGCTTGTCAGAAAACTCTGGAGCAACAATCAATGTTCTTCCTGATATTGTCTGATCTCAAGTTCAGCTGTTCGTAGTTTCCGCTTCATCGATTTCTGAACACCTGTTTGGAAAGTAAAATCCAAAACCTATGTTGACAGTCAATATTGTTTGTGGTGTAATTGTTGTAGTTGGATAATTATTTATCCCATGACTCTGGGAGTTATTTAAATTGATACTCTTTCCTCTCATGCCAAGTTGTTAACAATTGTAAGTGAGAACTGCAAAAGTAGAATGTGTCAACTGTGTCATGCATTTCTTTGAATCCATTCTGGTTTGTGCTGACTCTGAGCAATGACAATGGATACAGCAAAGTCTCAATCACGGCTTTTGACAACAAGTGTCATAGAACTGAAAGACGACCTAGATAAGGTATAGCTTTTGTTTAGATTTTTGTGTTATCTGATCAAGATAATGTTTAGCTAAGTGTGTTTAAAAAGCTAAGAAAATTGTATGCAAGTATACGTCTATAAGGAGTGTAGATAACTTAACCATGATTAATGCATTGACACGAGTGGAAAATAACATCAATCTTGAGTGTTGTCAGAATTTCAAAGACGCAGAGAATTGAGAACAGTAATTTTCTGTTTCTGTGACAGTATTATTCAGTTTAATTCAGTTTTATAGGGCACAGTCGTAGCATAGCATTTTATTCCATTCTGATATCAAAAGCAACGGTCACATGTGAAGTTTACCATTTGGTTTTATTTCAGAGACTGGAAAAATGTTATACGTCACTGACAAGTCTAATCACTGGACTGTCAGAACGTGAGATCAATGATACCCTAAATGCCCAGGTAATCATACTCTTATTTGCCTCTCTCTCTCTCTCTCTCTCTCTCTCTCTCCCTCTCTCCCCCTCTCTCCCTCCCTCCCTCTCTCTCTCTCTCTCTCTCTCTCTCTGTGTAGGTATGGTATATGATGTGTGTGGTGTGTGTATGTGGTTGTATGTGGGTGTGGTGTTATGTGTGTATGTGATGTGTGTGTGTGTGTGTGGTATTATGTGTGTGTGGTGTTGTGTGTGTGTGTGTGTGTGTGTGTGTGTGTGTGTGTATGTGAAACCTGCAATACCTGTAGCACTGACATTTACAGTAGACCTGTTAGTTCTGGCTGGATCTGCTTAAACCAAGGATAGTCATAGTCACATGGCCAACAGTATGATCTGATGCTGCTAAGTAACAATCAACTTTAAGCATGAATGCCTTTATGTTAACCTTCTTCCTGCTATCCTCTACACACAACAATGATATTGATTCACAAGCAGGGGAAGATTTAACATACTGATGTAGTAATAATCTTGTGTGCATTTCAGGTGAGCAAGGGTCAACTTCAACATGAAGATGTTCAGTTGGGACAACTTTTTTCCATTATGGTTGACCCAAAGACAGCTGCTAAGGTATACTAGCTGAAATGATTGCAGAGTTTTCTTTGTTTGTTTTAAATTAGATGAAAATGTATGTTTTAACAATTTTGACAAATCAATAATAATAATAACAATAATAATGGGTGCATTTATATTGTGCGAATTCCATGCTCAAAAGCGTGCTCATAGCACAACTCTAGTACCCCAGTCACTGGATCAGTGTGCACTCATTTTTCTTCTCAACTCCATGGGGAGTAAACAACACAAGCTAGTGTTCAAGGCACTAGAAAGTTTCAGTAATTACCCTAATAAATTGAACAGGAAAAAATAATTCACTTTGTAGCTGTTTGGATTATTAGAAAAATAAAAAAATTGAAAATGATCTATGTTCGTATAATTAGGGACAACCAAATTAAAGTATCAAATAGAGCTGTAAATGAAATGTGGGAAAAAAGTTTGTGTTCACAAAATTGGTCATGGTCATATTTGTAGGGTAGGAAAAGATATTTACCTTGATTAATTTTGGTGTTTGAAATATTAGAGGGTTCAAATTATTAGGGTAATTACAGTATTAATGGATATTTAAAGATTTTTAGTAACCATGAGAAATGTTTATCCACTAGTCCAATACCTATTTATCTATGATACTATGGTACTTTCTGCAATATTTATCTATATATAAATATTTATAATATTTGTAATATTTCCTTTTCATTGCAAAATTTCCACCTTTAGTTCTGTGTGATGTGTATTGTTCCCTCTGAGTAACAGGAAGTTAATGCCTATTTTGACAATCATTCCAGACTTACCGTGACATGGTCCTCATATCCCGCGATGGTCTGACCAGCATCCTGACAAATATTAACATCGTCATCCACGAGAAGTGGATCAAGTTGCAGGAAACACCTCGAGCACAGGTAGTTATGCCCAAGTACAACATAGTCAGATATATATGTGGCCTTGTACAGCATAGTCAGATATATATGTGGCCTTGTACAGCATAGTCAGATACATACATATGTGTATGTACAGGACAGTCGGATATACTCAACAAAATTAATCAAGAGCTAGTAGCCTTTTTGGACATATAAAGTTAGCTTTATCGTATATTAACAATGAAGAATTTCCAAACATCTACTGGCTCCAGAATGGCACCAGATTCCTCAAGCCAAGTTTTCAACTATTGCAATAGTATTGCAATAGTAGAATTGGCCTCAATAGTCGCCCCTAGTATTTAGCTATCTCTGTGTTCCGTGTTGTAGCTGGTGTGGCTGTGCAAGGAGCTGGTAAAGAACAACGTTAGTGGAACTGAACTTGTGTGTACAGCTCTCGTCAGGCAGATCGCAGGTACGTCTCGTCGGGCCAATGACTGGTAGGCATATTGCATGTATATTTATAGTACAGTCAGCGACTAATTTAGATAATTGATCTAGTAGAGATTTTCAATTACTAGAAACATTTTTATATAGTTAATGCTCGAGGAGATGGTCTCTCGTCGTCGACAAGGCTTGGATAATGAGGGACCAGGCTCCAAGGGTATTAACTGTTTTAAATCATGGCTTAAAAATTCAGTTCTATAGTGCTACTTTTATGAAGTAAATTGTAACCAATGTGTGGAACTATATAAATATATACTATTTACTTTCACTCTCTGAAACTATGGATAGTCTATCGCGGCATGTGTATTCAGAACAAATTACACTAGCCATCGCAAACTTCATTAAAGGGTGTTTATGCCTCATGATACAGGAACTGTTAAATGGAATATACTAGTATCGAGAAACATGAAGCATCGTTTATTTGATTATCGTCACGTATGGGTGAAAGATTCCCGCTGCGACGTTAAGCACCAAATTAACTAACTAACTTTAATTAATAGTGAAAACAATATTCATGTGAATCTGTCATATATATATGTATTATATTAGATAGATGAGCCCTGCATGTGTGTTTGAAAATAATATAGCCTCCAAACATATTTATTTTACTAAAGTAATGACCGTCATTTTATGGTTGTTCACTGAAGTATTAACAATATAAAAGTGCTAGTTAACTCGAAAGTTTAACCAGCACTTTGATGTCATTAATTCTTCAGTGAACTACTATAAAATGACGGTCATTTCTTATAATTTCTAACAATCTAATTTCTAATGGCAGTGATAATTTCATAAACTGTGGCACTTTAATACTCAAATGGACATTTTCGGTGTGGGTCTTCCAATTGTCGACTCGTCATGTAGAGCGTTTTCTTGATAAATATGATCAGAAAGGAACAGTTATTAAAACAACATGAAGGTATGAGTTCGTGAGATGTACTAGCCATGTTCTGAATCTTAAAATGCATATAATACTAGCTGTTTATCGATGGACAAACTTCTGCTACAATGACACGATCTTAAAACCCTTAGACATGATATTATTGTTAGAATCTGATACAAGCTGCGACTGGAATCATGTAGTTATAACGTTAGATTCAGTGAGATGACGTACACGTATGCAAAATTATGGCAATGGATTAGATATAGTCATGAAAACCTACATCTAGAAAGGAGAAAGGAGGTAAGCATAAAATAAAATGATGCACTTATGTAACTGATTCCACTGTGACGTCACTTGGGTTTGTAGTCCAGACTGCCATGACGTAAAAGAACAATGCTGACATTCCAATGAAAGTAATTTCGGCAAAAGTAAACACAGAAGTTGAAACCTTTTGTGAAGCTTACACGAGTATGAACGCAACAATTTGTCGTGGAAACTTCTGTCATGTGACCATGTTTTAGCCAATCGGCAGTCGCGAAATCGTGTAAACGTCATAGTAAGAAATTATATCAAAATAAACTGCACCAGTTACCATGGTTATCACTATAATCAACAATTAGGACAAGTAATGTGGAAATACAGAACAAAGTATTTAAATCTCCAATTCAAAATAATCATTCCGATTGTTCAGTGCAAAAATATCCATGATTTATCGTTAGCCTTGTTAGTGCAGTCAGTAGCGTACATGAATTCATACTATTTGAGTGATTCCGCTGTGGGTTCGAGTCCCACGCAAGGCACATGTATTTACAATATCTCTAGTGAAAGTAGTCCCAAATTGTTCCACTTTCACTGGGCTTTATATGCCATGCCCTTAGCCATTCTTTATATGTTGTATAATGCTCCAAGCTATCATTATCCAGACTTTCTAAACGTAAGTGTCTATTGCAGGTGGAGATGTAACACCAAAGAACATCTGGCTGTGTGAGAGTATGTTGGACATATTCCTGGAATACAGGTACGTACTAGTTAGAGAATAACCCACGAGATACGAGTGATTACGGAAAATATGTCCCGAGTGAAATTAATGTTCACAGTTCCGAGAAACACAAAAAGACGTAATCAACACTGTTTATTATTATCAAATCATTATTACACAGTAGATATCCATCACGTATATTGAATAATCATTCTTTGTTGGCCCAGTACACTACCAGTGTTGAGCCATACCTTGGATTTACTTGAACACATTGTGATATTTTGTTCACCAGTAAATGGTTGAAGAGGACAGTAGTACAGCTGTAGGTATGTCAAGTATGCTGACATTTTATTCTGACATTGTTACAGGCAATGGTTGGAGAAGAACCCAGTACTGATACCCACAGTGTTGTACACTTATCTGAGGGTAATGGTGGACCATGGGAACCCAGTACTTAGCATTGTCAGACAGAAGGAGGTGGAGCTGTGCATTAGTCTGCTCAGAGAGAAGGTGGGTCTGTCTGTCTCTGTCTGTCTGTCTGTCTGTCTGTCTTTCTGCCTGTCTGGCTGTGTCTATCTGTCTGTCTGTGTGTTTATCTATGTGTCGATCTGCCTGCCTGTCTATCTGGCTGTCTATCTATCTACCTGTCTGGCTGTCTAGCTGTCTGGCTGTGTCTATCTGTGTATCTGTCTGTCTGGCTGTCTATGTATCTGTCTGTCTGGCTGTCTGTCTATGTATCTGTCTGTCTGACTGGTTGTCTATGTATGTCTGTCTATCTGGCTGGCTGGCTGTCTGTCTGTCCATGTATCTGTCTATCTGTCTGGCTGTCTATGTGTCTGTCTGCCTGTGGCTGGCTGTGTGTCCCAGTCCTGTCTCAACCTGTTGCTGTCTGTGTTTGAGTTCTCTCTATTCAATTATGTTTCAATGTTTTGCTATTTTATTGGGATTTCTCTTCCAGTTTACCGACTGCATGGCGATTGGGCGAGATCTGATTCGGCTGCTACAGAACGTTGCCCGGGTCCCAGAGCTGGACAAGTTCTGGCGAGAAATGATGTTCACTCCTACATCCATCTGTCCAACCTTCACAGGTAAATATTGTTGGGATATTGTCATTGGTAAATATTGCTAGGACAGTTGTTCAGGCAAACATGACTATAATAGTATCCCTAGCTCCACAGCAACCACAGTAAGTTGTTCCATTATTTTGCAGGGATTATTCAGCTGCTCCAGATAAGAACATCTCGGAAGTTCTTCATGGCCAGACTCACCCCAGACATGGAGAGTAAACTCGTCTTTCTACTGACTAAGGTGAGATAGGACTGGGTGGAGAGTAGTATTGCCACATCTGGGTGAATTCATAAGGAGTAATTGAGTTATCTTGTTTAGAATACGCTGTTGACAATGTTGACAATGGGGAGATGACAGGCAGAGATGAATGTGGCAGTGACAACTCACAGGAACTGTTTACAATAACCATGTCCATTATTATTTTTCAGGTTAAGTTTGGGCAGCAGAAACGATACCAAGACTGGTTTCAGCGACAGGTATGGTCAAAATTTATTGGTTTTTATGAAATAGCGATAGCCCGACTGACTAGATAAGGCCGGGTGGAAGCGCAGTGGTAGAACGTTGGACTTCGGAGTCAATAGGTTCCAGGTTCAAATTCTGACCCAGTGGCCCGGCATCAATGTTCGTGAAAGTTATTTTTCTGATGCAATATTGATAGGATGCGCTGTCTGTAGAGTGGCAATGCAGTTATCATCCTTGGTACAGGATGTTGTGGATTTCCTCCTGCCCTAAGCCGATAAGCCGTAATTTAAGCGAAAGATTCTTGCTAAACCCCAATTAAAAATAAATAAATAAATTTACAAAATATCACGTAATAATTACCATGTCTGATCCAGTATCCAAGCTTCTTGCTAGACTATATGTGGTTGTATGTATATTATGGTATTGTTTTCTCTGTGCAGTATCTATCAACACCAGAGAGCCAGTCACTCCGCTGTGATCTCATCAGATACATCTGCGCCGTGTTCCATCCCTCGAATGAGCTCCTGGGTTCTGACATCATTCCACGCTGGGCGGTCATTGGCTGGCTCCTCACAACGTGCACGGTCAGCAAAATTTGAGTTTTTAGTGCGTTTTCATAGATAAAATTTACTCTTCCTATTGGACAACTGTAAATATTGCAGTCGCCTATTAGAAGTAACAATTGCAAAGACAAAAAATATGGTATTGTATTTGAGTTTATCATTTCTTTTTATTACACTACAAGTGAGATATCACCCATGTCATAACTGTTCTGAGTTATCTAACTAGTGTAATATCACTCTTCTGCTATATAATGTGGTGGTTCTACTTTTACCATTTGTGAATGGTTACATGGTCACAATAAGATAAAAAAGTGAGGTCCTGTCAACAAACAGATAATTTTAAAGCGATATTTCTTTTAAATCCAAGAGCATATTTATTTGTAGATATTCTTGAAAAGGGTGTCAAACGGTTGAGCTTTTATACTCATTATACAATTTATGATTTGGGCATGTCCTATGTAGTCTAAACTGATGGTAAATACATTGTAATCAAGTTATTTTCATGTCAGTGTTGGTAGTGTAATGAATAAAATATTAAACTTGCTTCCGTGTGATACCATTTTTATGAGACTCATGAATAGTTTTGATATCTGTCTCTATTTCGCTCATCAGATACCAAAACTTGTTTAATAAAAATGGTATTCTCTATGTTGATCACATTTTGCATATTGGTATTAACTATATTTCAAACCCTCTAATTTGTGTTGTTACTGAATAGTTGTGGCATATGTGACTTTACTTTTCAGTCCAATGTGGCAGCATCTGATGCTAAACTTGCTCTGTTCTACGACTGGCTCCTGTTTGTGCAAGAGAGGGACAGTATTATGAATATTGGTAAGTGCCAATACATGCTGTCCTTCAATCTCTGTCTATTTTACCATTGAGCATATCACACCAGTTCTGAGGCTGTTACACTGGCTCCCAATCAGAGAGCGTATCAAGTTGAAGGCGCTCGTCCTTGTGTTTTAGGCACTACCTAACCAATATGCTTCCACCCTATATGCCATTAAGATCATTACAATCATCTGAACAACTTCTACTTGTCATTAAAACCTCTCAAACCAAGACTTACGGGGGCTGGACCTTTAAGTCATCAGATCCTTGCCTATGGAATTGTCTGCCATCTCACCTGCGATCCACTCGGCAGCTCGGTGCATTTATATCGCTCCTGAAAACACATCTGTTCAGTAGAGTGTACACGAACTAGTACTATCAGAGACCCAATGCTATAAGCTACTTTCATCAGCTAGCCTATAAAAGGATACCCACGCTTTCTCAAGGGCGGGTGGTAGCGCAGTGGTAGAACAGTTGGACTTGTGAGCCAAAGGTTCCAGGTTCAAATCCCGCCCCGGGGGGCCCGGCATCATTGTTCGCGAAAGTTACCTTTCTCACGCGATATTGATAGGATGCGATGTCTGTAGAGTGGCAATGCAGTTATCATCCTTGGTCTTGTCAGTACCAGCCGATGCTCGCAGGTTTACTGCAACATTCTGCGCTACGGATGTTGTGGGCTTCCTCCTGCCCTAAACTGACAAGTCGTGAATCTTGAAAGCGACTCTAAACTCCAATGTAAAAAAAAAATATAATAATAATATACGTATTGCAATCCACAGATACATGTATAAAACTAGTATCTATAAATGATTACTTCTTGTATTTGAGTTTTATTTAAACTTTAGTTACCATGTATACCCAAATACATCAATGGAACAACGGGATGAGTTGCAAAATTAAAATAGCTGTGTAATTGTTTAACATGTTTCAGCAAGAAACCAATTATTAGATACCATCATAAGTGACTAGCTTACACAGTTTAAAAATAAATAATACTAAAAAGTACAAAACTACACCGTTAACATAAAGACAGAAGTGGTTGCTTTGCAATTAATCATATACTAAATATAAGTAAAAGGACATTATCTTCGTATCGATACGTGTACGACCCTGTATCGGTATATTGGACGTGACAACTATACCGGTACGTATCGGAATATCGGTATATTGATCCAGCACTGCATATGATCGGCTGCTATAGGCCTTTGTCTGCAGACTTCAGCATTTATGCGTAATTTACTGTTGACATGTAATGCGTTTTCATCCCACGATTGATTGGGAGTATTATATAGTCCTGAATATTTTGTTCTATTTTGTTCTATTTTATTTGCTAGCTGTAGAAACTTAGTAAGTTATGCATAACTATGAATTATTTCCGTTTAGACATCTACATATGGTTTGTTGAGCGTTCAATCAAAGTTAAATATGTTCTATTAAGATTAAGTTCTGGAACATGATAATAATGATCAAGTTCTGTAATATGATTTGGTACTAACAATAACACACACATACACAAATAAACACATACGTACACACACACACACACACACACACACACACACACACACACACACACACACTCACACACACATACACGTACACACGAACGCATACACACAAACACAGTGACACATACACACACACGCAGTGACACATACACACACGCACACCCACACACGCGCACACACGTACACACACACGCATACACACAAACACAGTGACACATACACACGCACGCACACACACACGTATACACACACCTGCATTTGGGTAGAAATGAAGTGAGGGGAGCATATATCTGTATGTTTTATGACATACAAAAGATCGATAAATGATATTTTAATTAAGTTGTTCATATTTATATACATGTACATCTGCAGTACATGCAGCTCAAGTATACTGTATGCCTAGGAATATGTGTCGATTCAATTAATTGATTAATACGGATTTGTACATCCATACTGTTGGCAATTGTAATTTGTCGTATACCAGTGCCAGCATGCCCAGGTGTTGCAAGATAGTGTTGCTATCGCGTGTCATAATGCTATAAGGTCGTACATTAAAATCTCAAATAGGTGCAGCATTTTATTCTCATAATAATTACATATATGAATGTGTTGTGGTGGCAATAAATAAATGTACTAATCTATGGGAATTATTATTTTGCAAGTTAGTATATATTGATAATATTCATAGAATTACTGAAATTAATTGAGTATATGCAACTTTCACAGTTTGATATTTTAATTTAGTGTATAGGAGAACGAAATCACAAGACCGACATTTACAAACTATAAGTACATGAAAGAGGCTGGCAGATACGATTCTAGTCACTTGCAATGATGGGGTTTTAATAAATAAAAATAAATTAAATGTTATCTCCCACTCATTGTTTACAGAGATAAGTTACAGAAAAACACAGTAGGCCTAGTACTAAATATACAGAGATAAAAGGGGAGGTAAACAAAGCATGCGTACACATGTGTACATTCTATATTTATACCACAGCATTCAGCCAATCAGATCGCATAGACTTCAATTTTTGCTTCCGGAAAGCAGGATCCTGGGAAAGAACCTGCCATATTGCTTGTTTCCACGCGTATCGTGTAGTTTTTACAAATAATAATTATCTGTATGTGCTTGTTGCAAGCACTAAAATTTAAATAATGACGTTAGATTTTGTTTCCGAAGTGGATCGGCGATTTTTTGCCAATAATTTGTTGACGAATGAGGACTGGGGTAAGTGTAATATACCAAAACACGCAGCAACCCGGTGTGAGAAAACGTTCTCTACTTGCATCATGAACATTGGTATTATTATTCTCGTTAGATTCATGCCGTGCGAGCGAAACAGGTATCTGCCGCAATGCTGATCTGTGGTGTTACGGAATCATGCGAATGCCACTGTTCAGCTTGCGTGATCCTTTAGTTCCTACGTATCGCTGTTCAACAAAGAAGCCGTCCCAACTAGGATCTGTGAAAAGAAGGCGTGGCAGAGTTGATGCGGGTCGGGCTTGTTATGTAGAGAAGTTCATGGATTACATCTTGTCTGATGAAATGCATTATAAGCTACTAATTATCCATGTTCACTCGTCGACAATAATAACATCACAACAAGGATATTAATAACAGGTGTAGAATTAACAACAAACATGACAAAACAGAATGAAGGATGGAGAGATATTATCAATATTATAAATATTACCTAACAAGGATCTAGATTTAGAAATAGCTAAATTTAAATTCTCAGTACAATTTAATATAGATGTTGGCAATATGAACACATATTTTTACAGCACATAATCAAGTTAATGTGATATTGGTGATAATTCTTGACTTGTATGTTGACTCTGGTCACTTCATGGAGTAAAAAAAGTTCTTTTGATGTATATCGGCCAGTCACTAACTATTTACAGTGATGATTAATCTAACTTCTTTCTTCGATAAGTAGAGCCCAAGATGAGTTTGGACGGGGTTCTGATAATATATGTACAGATATATCATATTTGCGATACTCATGCCATGTCAAAGGTTAATTAATCCATCATGTTCTTAGGAATGTGGTAAAGCTCGTCTGTAAACTTGTTGTTGAACTTGAGGTATATGTATCGCTGTGTTTTTATTACTGAGAAATTGTAGTTTCAAACACAGTGTTGGACTTCAGAGCCAAAGGTTCCAGGTTCAAATCCCACTCCAGGTGCCCGACATCAATGTTCATGAAAGTTGCCTTTCTGACACGATATTGATAGGATGCACTGTCTGTAGAGTGGCAATGTAGTTATCATCCTTGGTCGTGTCAGTACCAACCGATTCTTGCAGGTTTACTGCAACATTCGGCGCTACGGATGTTGCAGGTTGCCTCCTGCCCTAAACTGACAAGCTGTGTGATATAAGAGAAAGAATCTAAACCCCAATTAAACAAAACAAAATTAAAAATTCAAACACAGTGATGCTTTCAAAGTTTGTATGGACATTTCCATTATATTTTTCTGAGCGAGTCTGGAGGCGTGTCCCCCTTGACATACAATAATGCCCATGGAATAATGTATTACTGCCATGGAATAGTAGTGCACAGAGCACTGCACATGCACTAGAGCACTATTACACATAGACGTAGAGCAATAATGTAAATGTTGCAATAATGCAGAATGAGCAATACCTTGTACAAATACATGTGTAAAATAGTAATGCATAGATGGCAATATTGCACACAGAACAATAATGCACAATAAGTACAATAGTCAAATAAATTGTAAAAGTACAAGTTGTCTCGTATTAAACTAAAAGTACTTTTTTGCATGGGCTGTGCATTTGTTGAAGGCCTTGAATGGTGATTTACAAGGGGTTTTAAATGTGAATTTCCCCAAGGACCAGTTTTAACCAATAATGCCCTTTCCCAACATCGCAATCTAAGAGCAATATGGTTATGGTCAGAATATAATTCATCAAAATGCTCTGCAATATGTCACTTGATTATGTTTAGTGGCTCTGTGTTTTATCTTTTTTAGTCTAACTTCATTGTCCTCTCGTCTGAATCTTGCTTGGCAAAACTGCTTATCATCAATATTACTAGTATCAGTCTCGACTATGTGGACAGGAAATGTAATTTTCCTCGACTTTAACACTAATTTTTAGTACAACAAATACAATTGTTGCTTGATCTGTTCATATACACGAGACATATCGTGATATCACAATGTATTTTTCTAATGCATTGTCCATGTTTTGTAGCTAAAATTCCTTAATTAAACTTAAAAGTTGATATTTAAAAAATCATATTTATATTCTTTATATGTTAATAACCAATGACATTAGTTATAGTTATCTAAGTACCATTATGTTTGTGGCAAGAAATTAGATTTTAGTGAGATGATTTAAACGTGGTTGTTTTTTGCTGTATTTTCCACAACACACTTCTTAATCTTATTACTCAAGAGTAGTAAGAGGAAATAAGAAACCATTTGAAAAAAATATACGGGGTCACCTAAGGTATTCAGTGCATAAGTTTGATCAGCATAAGTAGCTTTGTAAAAATATCACAAGAATTTCAAAGTCAAATAAAGAAAAGAAATACTTTTATTTCCTCGTAACCTCATTACTCCATATTAATATGATATTATAATGTTATAATGTTAAATATTTTCTATAAACTCATAAATGTTTATTTACTATTTATTGTTACTACAACACTTTAATTAGATGTGTCTGATGTTGTATGCTAACACAAGTGAACTTAATATACAAGTTGTAATTTAAAACTCATTATGTTTAATTGCACATTGCAAGGGATCCATATTAAATTACATGACGTTATACAATCCTGAACATCATGAGTTTAAGACCACATTAGGAGGAACTGTCCTCGAGAAGAACTGTCTACGACAGCCTTTGTAGAGCTCTAGTATCTTGTTGATGTTGATTTGGGGTTTAAATCCACTTTCAAGATTTGTTCACTCACATCATGGCTTGCATGCATATGTACTGCTTGTCCTAGTCTGGATTTACACCAGTTTTTTAAAATTATATAGTGCTAGCTCACTTGGAGGTATATCATGCCGCAGATAGAACATGAATACCCCACTCAGACACAGTATACT
>JAUTBT010055116.1:0-15391 GCA_032361225.1 Lepetodrilus schrolli | reverse complement strand
GATCATAATTGTCATCTTGTTTACTATTTCCATACAGTAGCATTTATAAATAGTAGTATGACGTCACATGAAAATGAGGTCATGTGAAATTAGGTCCCTAATTTGCATAGATATTAGTCAGGCAAAGTAGTATGATACACGAACTATCTGTATACTTCCTCATTAACACTTGAATTGCACTCTTATCACTGGTTATTTCAAGGTATATTGGTAACATTTTAATATATACTATTACTGTATTTGTATGCACATAATATTTGGCAAAATTCGACATATTATTTATAAGCAAATGGCAAATGATGTCCATATTCAGCTTTCCATTAGATAATAAAGTAAAATATGTAATGCTGTTAGCCTGCTATCTAGTAATATTAGACTTTTCTCATCAATAAACTTTACAATATGTCCTATTTACATATGCGAAATGTTAAAATCAAACACACCCTTTAAAATGATGGTTTATAAATTAAGCTTACCCGACACTCCATTCGTCTGATGAATTCTGTGATCATCAGCTGATATACCGTGCCAGAATGGTCTGGATTTAGAGGATGTGTCAAATCATGACCACGTACCTTTAGAAGTCATGAATTGTTCTGAACAAACACTATCCTCGATTATTTATATTATGATATATATTCTAATAGTTCTCTTATATCTAGAACGATGCCATTGATAAATCTCCGAGATCTAATGTAGCCTACTATAGCTTATAACATTAACCGGTTCACAGTGAAAAACTTCTAAACTCGTGGATTACAGAAATACGTTTGTGACAAGAATTAGTTATGGCTATTTATATACCAAACATGAAACATTGCGACATAGTCGATAATTGTAAATGGATTTTTAACGTGATATGAATCAATATTTCGTCTGTCGACATCATAATACGTTCATAATGTTTTCAATAATTCGTTTTAAGAATAGTATAAGGACGTGACTTGTCTTTATTGAAGCTGCGAATCAATTAAATAGCGTGTGTATGTTGATCCCGTCCAATTGCCTTTCGCTTTACGCAGTTACCTGTGTTACTATATTTAGCTCGAACAGGCTTGCTAGTACATTGCATCAGCCAAGGAATGAATTGTCTCCCTTTGAATGGCTTATAATAAGTATATAATCTCTATATATCCGATACGGGAAACGAGCTATGTATATGCTATGTTTTATATGTATTAGTTTCAATATATATGTTTTGCTATGTTAATGAAAGTTAGATGTGTGTGTGGTTTAGGGTCTCAATATATGTGTGTGTGTGTGTGTGTGTGTGCGCGCGCGCGTGTTTGTGTGTTACTATGTCAGAGCATTGTCTGAATCTGACAGTGTAGAAAACACATGTAGGTATGGCCACTTGTGTGATGCAAAATCTGAAATCAAGATGGAATCCCATAGAAGCCATACATGTAGTTTGTAGTGTAAGTAGCACAGTCAATCGCAGACAGCATTATAATTACATGAACACGTTGAATACACCTTAATCGACCTATATTTAATTACATAACGGTAAGCAACATACAAGAACAGTATAATAACACATACATGTAACACGTAACAGCAGAATTCTAAATGCACGCTAATGCATTCAGTGTTGGCGCCTGCAGAGTTACATTTGACAAACATTTAGCACTAATTGAAAGGAAAACTATTTTACCATTGTCGAATATAACAAAAACAGTGAACAACTATGCTAAGCATACATACATTAATTCCGACTAAATTATTTTGTTAATATACGTTCGTGCGACATTTGTCAACCCAGCGTAGCAATTCCTCTACTAAATTTAGTCAGTTTGTCAGTAAGAATTTGAAAGTATTACATTTTATAATTAATAAACACGAATTACCACGAATGACAAATGTAATAAATAATAATAACAATAATGTCTAAAAGCCGTACAAAGTGATTCGGTAATTGCTTATACAATGTGAGTACTTCTCCGCCACCGGATGGCAGTATCATTCTCAAGCAAAAGGTTATCCTACTTGATGCTAACTCACGAATATACACAGACATGTTATACATAGATTTCAAAAGAAGAAAAAAATAACTATAACAGTAGCCTCCAAACTACATAATCTGGTACATCCTCTTAAGCGCATGACCATTGTATCTTTACATCCGCTTCCGGATGAAAGCGGGCATTGGGCATGAGATTGCGAGCATGATTCTGACAATGAAAACACCAAGAACATTCAGCGATGATGCTGGACAAATTTTGCTTTTAAAGCAATAACGATATGAATATAAGTCCTTTTTAATGATTGGTCACGATTAAAGGATCAGCACAGCCGCAGCCACTGGCAGCATAGATAATATAGTTCCAAGGTATCACGCATATACAACATGTAGCGCTATGGTAATATTGTCACTCTTGAACGCACGAGACGGAACCTAGTCAGGGTGGAAGTTCATTACAGAAGCGCAATCCTGACTCGCAGGACTCTCCAATGCCTGAAAACAGTTTCATGAACTCGGCTTGAAGCTTGAAGACGTCACAAATAAAAAATCAAATCAAAACAAATTCCTTTTTTCCCGAACGTTATCGAGGTGGCATTTCCGCACGTCCTTAAACTGTGTTCGTTTGTTCAGGCCACTATTCACCATCGTGCGGCAAGAAGTTCATCGAGCAACACAGAAAATATGAGGATGAGTTGCCTCCCTTGTAATGTCGAAAAGGGATGGTGGGAGATAAACGGTATCCGATCGAAACAGGAAGTGCTGTCGGGCACTGTTACTTCCGCTTTGGTAAAATCTTCACCACCCACGTTCCAAATCAAAAAGTCAAGCCATAGCCCATATACCCCTTAAAATGAGTCATAAAAAAAGGACCCATGGGTGTAAAGAAGTCAATATAAACACATATTTTGGTATATTCAAGTAATGTTCAGATATCGCACACGTACACAACTTCCGGGGCTTCTCCCGATGTCACTGTTCTCTCAACCGCGAAGGGGAAGGTGACCGACACGTCTGCTTGGAGCAGTATGAAGCCAATGCAGCCTCGATATGAAATATGGGCCTTGTTTTCGTTTGCGTCTGTGATCACGTGCTGAAGAACCGGCGAACCTTTGGCGTTAAAAGACGGAAAAAGGACTGTGGGAACATCGTATGTGAAACGTTGGCATATTTCAGGTAGGTCATTGGTTGTGCGATCACCTCCATCAGGGCGTTCAACAACTTCCGGTCCTGCAACGGAAACATAAAATGTATAGGATCACACATGAGTCCCATCATGAATACCATATATTTGTATACATATTTTTTTAAAGTATGTATACCTGGTCACAATTTGTTAAATAACTGCGTTTCTTTATTGTCCTAAATGAGCTAATTGCAATGTGCGAAAACTGATTTTTACCTTAAATATTTGTTGATGCTGATGTGAGCTATATAGGCGACCATCTCGAACTATGTCCTCAATAAGAGTCTGGTATTCTTCTGTGAAAACACAAGCAAATTAGAGGTGATTGAAACTTAATGGCAATAGAAATGTTATACCATAATTATACATAAATGTTCCCAGCATGCATTACATATTCGACTGTGTCTGTGGCTTGGAAAAATCCCTCCCCCCCCCCCCTCCCCCTTCTCCAAAAAAAATCACTCTATTGTTATTAGTAATAAATAATAATTAATATTAGTAATAATTAATACAAATAATAATAATAAATAATAATATAAATAAATAAATAAATAAATGAATGAATGAATGAATGAATGAATGAATGAATGAATGAATAAATGAATACATAAATAAATAAATAAATAAATAAATAAAGTTAAATCAATGACTTTAAACATAAATAAACAAAAATCGTAATCTAAATAATTTTGAAAGGAAGAATCGTCCATTGATTACTTCGACATATCACTCTAAATAACCTCAATTAACACGTGTTCAATTGATATATTAATATTTATGATGTCCAACAAGCGTACGACTACTCACCGTTATACGTGACGAATGGTATTGAAAAGCCTCGAGCTGTGTTGTTGCCGTCAGATTTGAACTGGATCCATAGTTTTTTGGATCTCGCCGTGAAGGCGATGGGCTGACTACGACTCTTACAGGTTTCATAGGTCGTCATACTGTAGGGGGACTCTGGGGACGAGCATCAATATAATAATATAAGAATAATACATTATTATAAAATAATAGTACAATATAATAATATAGGAATACAATATAATAATAATATAATAATACATTATTATAAAATAATAGTACAATATAATAATATAAGAATTCAATAGATTAATAATATAATAAAACAATATAACAAAAAAAAACAATATAAAAATATAATATAATAAAAAATAAAATAAAACAATATCATAACATAACAATACAATATAATAATAATACAATAGAATAATATAATATAATAAAACAACATAAACAAATTATTTAAATAAAACTATAATAGTATAATATTTTAATATTATATTACACTATAAAATGACAGAACTAACAATACAATATAACACTGTAATAATATAAACAAAACAGTCAGCTATCATAATATAATCCGTATTTGGAAATAGCATACTTTGTAAATAATTCCACTGTACGATATCTTCATTGGATTATTTTTCATAAATATTTTAATACGTTGTTAGTATTAGTATTATAGTCATTAGTATTGCTATTATTGTTGTTGTGGCGGTCGTGGTTGTTCGCGTATGATATCATGGACATTGTCTAAACATACTTGATTTTCGCATGACCAGGACGTCTCCGCACTTGTCGTCCTCTCGTAACCAAATCTCGGGGATTATCACGAGAATACGTCTCCGTTTGTCAGGTTTGATCTTCCACGTGCATCGGATGTCGGTCGGGTAGTCTCCTGGATAGTTCGGTGTCTCGATCACCCCTTGGTACCGGCCTTGGTAGCCACCACACATCCTGTCTATAGGGAAAAATCAGTACACTTGGAAAGAGAGAGCGAGAGATGGAGGGAGAGAGAGAGTGCAGAAAAGGGGAAAGAGTACCGTTTCATGAAGCTTTCGTCTCCATTAAGATAAGATATGCTTACTTATTTTCCGCCAAATCCATATTCGAAAGTTTGTTCAAAACCCTACATTACTACCCCGGTCAATGGATCAGTGAGCTCCCATTTTCCATCTCAACTCCCTGGGGAGTATACAACCAAAGCTGCCATTCAAGGCGCTATAAGGTTAAAATTCACATATCATGCTTCTCTCGTAGCTCTCGTAGTTGTCAGTAAACAAGACAGATACGAGATCACGCTACGGTTTCCCAAAACCTTACGCATGACCTTGAACTTAGTCTTGAAACTGTTTGGTACCCACCCATGGCGTGACACAGCAAAAATAGTTAGGTTCCCTCTGCCAAGATCCTAACAGGATCTGGCAGGGCACTTTTGGAGTGTACTGGGTCTTTTCGAGCATCAAATTTAGGTGTCCTGGCCTGGACACCTAACGGGACACCTATCTCTTTTTGCTCTAAGACATTGTAAGACATTGACTAAAGGGAGGTCACTCTCTCACCCACCTATGTTAATGAGGCCCAGATGTAGATACACTTACTCTTGCAGCTGGTACTATCCGTGGCGCCCGGATAGTCCGTGGTGGTTCTTCCTGGGCAGGAGATACAGAAGTCGTGTCCAGATTCCGGCTGGTAGCGACCACGGGGGCAAATCTGACACGCGTGCACGGATGTGTTGTAGGAATATCCCGGCCGACAGATTTCTGCAACAGGAGAACATGCAGCAATGTATATTTATACACCGGATGTAAGATGGAAATATCGTTTATCGAACAGTCGTGCATTTTGGGGACTTGTGTGGGTATAGCTGAATGCCTACTAATGGTCAAGAATGCAGTCAGTCAAACGTTATTAGTACAGTTTATCATGGCAGTTAATATATTGTATTATGACAATTACAATTTATTCTCTATGATACATTTAATAAGTAGTTTTATCATCTCATTTAGCCCTTCCAGTGTAAGACATGTCTTGGTCTATTGGGCCATTTCCAATCTCAACTGGCCCCAATTTTCGTTCCGAATTTTATGTCTCATCCTCGAAACACAAACCATTATGTCTAGTATTACAAACCATTATATCGTCAAATGGATGTTGCGTAGCCGTAATGGTCTGTGTTTCGAGGATGTTGAAGTCTAAGAGTGTGTTCTTCAAAACATTACTAGCCATGTTCAAATGTGTTGTAGCTATACTAATGGCCACTCTGACTGATGTCTGTCTATTTACTTGCCACACGATGCGATGCGCAGCGCAACAGAAATGGGTGCTTACCTCTAACATTGCATGCCTTGAACTCTGAAGCCGCCACTCCTCTGGTGCGCATTCCTCCACCGCACAGTTTGCATGCGGTTCGACCGTGTTCCGGCTGATAGTAGCCATATAGACACGGGGAGCATGGTTTCAGGCCGTTAGCGGAGTAGAACCCAGGCTTGCAGAGGGCTGGAACATAATTAACGGTGCACATGATTCTAAGTGACAGATCGATATTAATATATCTGCATTGTAATAGGAGTACCAGAAGACGTGTGTGTGTGTATGTGCGTGTGTGTGTGTGTATGTGCGTGTGTGTGTTTGTGTGTGTGTGTATGTGCGCGTGTGTGTGTTTGTGTGTGCATGTATGTGTGTGTATGTTTGTGTGTGTGTATGTTTGTGTGTGTGTGTTTGTGTGTGTGCATGTGTGTTTGTTTGTGTGTGTGTTTGTGTGTGTTTGTGTGTGTGTTTGTTTGTTTGTGTGTGTTTGTTTGTTTGTGTGTGTGTTTGTTTGTGTTTGTGTATGTGTTTGTTTGTGTGTGTGTTTGTTTGTTTGTTTGTGTGTGTATGTGCGTGTGTGTTTGTGTGTTTGTGTGTGTGTGTGTGTGTCTGAAAGTGAGAGACAGTTAGGGATCGATATATATATATATATATAGAGAGAGAGAGAGAGAGAGAGAAAGCGGGCAGGGGAATAATTCCAGAAGCAAAAGAATGAGGAGGTGGAGGAGGAGGAGGAAGAAGAAGAAGAAGAAGTAAAAAGAAGAACAAGAAGAAGAATAGGTAGCAGAAGAAGTAATACTTGGGATTGTAAATGGAGGTTTACCTGAGCAGTTACTGAGTGATGACGCTCCCACCATCCCCTCCCCTTTCTTCCTTCCTGGGCAGTTCCTACAGAACGTCTGACCTTCCAGATGCTGGTATGTTCCTCCGGGGCAGGGTCGGCAATGTCCAGCATCTCGGTCGAAGAACGTCCCCACACTGCACGCCACTGTAAAACACGTGTCAGGTCAAGCATAGAAATAGTCCTGTTCAAAGACGTGTCCTGGCAATTGTTTTCGGTTTTTAATGATTTTTTAAAACATTTTTTTTAAACATTGGCATTGCAACCGTTTCAACGAAAATCATTAAAAATCCAAAAGTGTTGTCACGAAACGTCTTTGACAAGAACTAGCATCGGAATAATCATTTATCAATACGTTATTACCAGGACCGACACATTCGTAGATATATATGATCATATATGATCATAGCTTCCTTTTACCAACGACTACGTTGGCCAACAGTACGTTCGTTCGTGATAGTACATCAGGCCCCGAGATTACGAAACTTCTTGAGTACGAATTCATGCTCACGCTCAAAATTATATGAGGATTTGTGAACAAAACCTTCCATGAGGTTGTAAATGTCCACCACTTTCGTTACAGTTAAGGATACGATGTCTGAAAGTTAACATCTTCTGTTGGGCAGTACCTTTAGGTGTAGGCTACTGCAACGCTAAAGGTGTTGCAGATGTTCTCATTTCGTACACTAATATAGCTAGGACATTTCAAACTTACCACAGACTTGGTCGACTAATATACTGCCAGTGGGACAAGCAGGGGAGAGGTTCTTTTCTTGTTTGAAGGATTTCTTAATGATGTCTAATGGAGTTCCTGACCAACTGTAATAAACATCATTAATAATACTATTTAGTTGATAATGATGGTCCGAGTTCATCATGTATTATTGACCAAATACTCATCATACCAAATTCCAGTTCAATGTCGTACATTTTCCAGCCAACTATCTGGGTATCGTTCTGCAGAACAATTGTAGCGCTACGAGAGTGGTAACCATATAATCTGCACCATCCTCGCATGCTATTGTGTCTCCTGAATAATCAGTAAACGTATGTTGAGGAGACACGATAGTCTGGGGTTTGAGGATGTATATATGCACGGTAGCCATCATCCTTTTCAGGACTCACTTGACGTGGTACCCCTGGCACATATCTAGAGGGAAACGTGTGCAAATAACCAACCAATGAAAGCATTTCCCTGATGAATTTGGGGTAACAATCTAACAAATGAAATCGATTTTATAATTGATCTATGTAAAGCTCCTAAACTGTTTGAGCAAGTTTCTCTCTAGATGTGTGCCAGGGGTACCACATGAAGTGAGTCCTGAACGGAATTAAGTACCGCTGGGGGTGCGAGGATGGGTATACATGGAAACAGGTTTCCCTTGTAGTCTATTGGTGATTTGCTAGGGGGGGGGGTGGTGATCGTACAATATTCAATAAACTACCAGGCCCCCGTTCCACAGAACAATCGTAACGCTACGATCGCTCTGTCGAAAGGGAACCAGTTACATTGATCGTTTAGTATAGGAATGTGAAATCTTGACGTAATATCTGTACAGGTTGTGTTTCTTCTTTTTACTTTTAGGTATAACGATAGTTTAACTTTTCTTTCAAATTATATTAATAAATAAATTTATTTTAAAATAATTAATTTTACCCGATATTAAGATCACCCTTCCTGATGGATCGCTTCAGCGTCTTAAAGGCTTTCTTCAGCTTCCGCTTAGTACGTTTAGACAGGCAAGCAATATCACATTTATCTGAAATAATACGGACATCATTATCAAACAATAAGTAAAATTAAATACATTATGTGGAGTCATGATTTACTTCTCAATGATTGCTAATCATATTAACCCATGGTATCGGGCTTGAAGCAGTCTGTACACCGGTTCCTGTCACAAATACTGCATGCCTTCGTAATATTATACACATAAAAGGTCATTCTTCGATTATGAAAAGTGACACAAATGTTCCATGTGTTTACTTACCTGATGGTCTGCGGGAGTTCATCTGAATTTCAAATTCAGCCGTCACCAGCGACTTCCCGTGACCCTGGATTCTGCGCATAAACTTCTTCCGGCGCGTTCCGCACTTGATGTCTAACGTGTTTACCAGACATTTCTTCCGACACTTGAAACGTTTTTGTTCTGACAGCAAAACAAGGAAATGATTAATGTGAGTGCATTTCGATATACTGGCAAGTTTACATTTATATAAACAAATATTTGATATATATCAATACACACACACACACACACACACACACACACACACACACACACACACACACACACACACACACACACACACACACACAAAATACCTTATTTCATTTATGGCCATATATAATATACAGAGACAAAAACTTTTTTTTAAAACACCAAAGAAACACCATCAATGATAATGTTAATGCTAATTAATAATAATAATAATAATAATAATGAATCATAAATAACGGTACTCACTGTTAAGTGTTAGTGCTAAACTGGTTCTGATATCATGAGCAGATCGTCTGAACTGGCATCTGTCTGTGACGAACAGGAACCGACCCCTTCTCTTATAACCAGGGGCTGAAGTACTCTCTGAAATGGAAAGTGCAGTAAATTACTGTTGATCATCTACTGACACGACGCTACAACTCAGTTTTACTTTTGAGAGAGTTTTAGTTTTCACAGGGAGTGAAACCTGGTAGCGACCTCTTATCAAGATGACTTAGGGAGCATCCAGTTTGACTTCCGGTTATATAATTGAATTATTTAAAGCAATGCAAGTGGTCTTGTCAGAGGGCTTCAAACTAGAAACGTCCATAGAATGATGCATGTATAACTCCTATAAAACAAGACCTTATGGATGATCATCCTCTAAAACATAGGTCCACAAATCCTTAAACATACGCTACTACTAGCGTACAAGAACCCATGTCACTGATGCCGTGTCTGGAGGATGCTACTTGACGAGGTTCAAATAGAAACGTCTGTAATATCAAGGAAGCTACGCTTCGAGATGGCTTCAAATAGAAACGTGTGTAAAATCACGCAAGCAATGCGCCTAGATAGCTTCAAACAGACACGTATGTAAAGTCAAGCTTCTTGACTGACCTGAGCATGTTGGAAGGGAGGCGTTGTTTTTCTGGAAGTTCCACTGGAACTGAGTAGATGGGCCACACGTGTACATGATCTGGGTGGCGGTGCTGGTGGTGAACCTAGTGTCGGGGAAGCACTTGAGGCTACACTGCTCACCTCCCCCCGCCCTCTTAGAACAGTCCAAGTTGGCCTTGGCTGGTGTCGTTAAAGGGATACACCGTCCGTGATCTTTAAAAATAAAATTAAGAAACGTAAAAAATATTTTTTGTTTTCAAGCTAAAATAACGTCGTAGTCCTATTCACATATTATTTATGATTATCGCGGTAATATCCAGTTTATGTTGATGGGTGCTAGCACTACCCGTCTAATAGGCGGAAGGATCAGGGTTGCAGGGCAAAATCTGCATTATAGTGTTCCTGAACATACAGAAATGGCTCCCACTACACTACACTACGAGTTAACCCTTCTGCTACGTATTGCTGGTTTAACGTATGTCTACCTACCGAGACCAAATGTATTGATGGAAACATTTTTAACTTAGTTTTACTGATGCAGGCACACACAGGTTCCTACTAGGTACATACCAATGCAGTCCTTCTTGTTGGGATGCAGTGTGTAACCTGGTCGACAGATGCACATATAACGTCCTTCCTGATTCCGACAGTCATGCGCACATCCACCGTTGTTGTTGCTGCACTCGTCAATATCTGAAATACGAGCATTTGTCACGTGATGTACACCGGTGAACGCGACGTTACTAGCCTCAACGTGCACATGCGCAGTTTCGATATATTTGAACGGAAAATACATGCAGAACTGATTGGTTTGAATGAAATGAGCATACCACCCTATCGGTAACACACAGCATAATTAGATGTAATAGTATGTGTAAAGGTAAACTACATTCGATTAAGTTTTGAACTATGTCGACTAGGGACTTACCTGCGCAGTGCGCGGATCCATATTTCTGGTAACCTTGGCGACACTTGCAAAGAAAACTCCCCGGGGTGTTGAGACAGATGTGGTCACACGTGTTGTTCAGTGCGCACTCGTCTATGTCTGCAGGATAAATTAGGTTAATTGTTTCGTCAGTACCAACCAGTCTATTGTCATCATTGTTTCGTTAGTACCAGTCTATTATCATCATTGTTTCGTCAGTACCAGTCTTCGTCAGTACCAGTCTATTATCATCATTGTTTCGTCAGTACCAGTCTATTATCATCATTGTTTCGTCAGTACCAGTCTATTATCATAATTGTTTCGTCAGTACCAGTCTATTGTCATCATTGTTTCGTCAGTACCAGTCTATTATCATCATTGTTTTGTCAGTACCAGTCTATTGTCATCATTGTTTCGTCAGTACCAGTATATTGTCATCATTGTTTCGTCAGTACCAGTCTAGTATCATCATTGCTTCGTCAGTAAATAGAATATATGATTTAAAAAATAGATTATACATTCGGGTGTCTTTGGAAATGATCGTACTTTTATCTACAAAATACAATTCATTTACGAATAAATATCAGTTAACTAATCAGTATCTCTCTAAAACGGTAAAATCAAAATGGCCGACAGTACCTGTACATGACCTCTGATCGCCGTTGACCTTGTACCCATGTGGACACACGCACTCGTAGCTCCCCCTGGTGTTGACACAGCGGTGACTGCACTGCCCATTATTACTCGTGCACTCGTTGATATCTACAATGTACACCACATTAGTGCAATGTCATCGTGACTTCTCATATATATGTCGGCGCGCCCTCGTATTCTATCCGGCCTAATGACGCGGTTGTTTGAATTACGCGTGCATCACGTGACATGGGACAGCCGTGCATGGTGTGCATGATGTGTAATAGCCAATATGTAAAACACTTGTAAAATATAATAGCGCAATTCATAAAATTCCAGCAAGTTGTAAATCGTTTTGCAGTCGCCTGAGAACCAGAGTGTTCTAAGTCCAAGTTGTTTTATATAATGAAGTTAAGGTTGTATGGGTAAAATTATACCCTTGTTCTATTCCCTCGCAAAGTTTCAGCCTCAAAATAGCAAAATAAAGGTGTTTACGGATTTTAGGATAGAATAATCCGACATGATACAACTTAAGACCAGACTTTAAACAAATTTATATGTGATTAATGAAGAGTTATGGACATAGAACACTATGGAACTCAAATTTTAGTCCTTCTGTTTTAGAAAACAGAAATGTGGCAGGACACATTCACCTCGGGTGTCCTGGTTTATTTTTGAGCATCCACGTTAGGTGCCCAGGTCCCGAGATTACGAAACTTTCTTGAGTATGATTTCCTGCTCAACTCAAAGTTTTGTTCACAAATCCCCATATAAAATTTGAGTTCGAGCATGAAATCATACTCAAAATGTTTTGTAATCTCGGGGCCTGGTCTGGACACCTAAATCGGCACCTGACTTTTCCCCTGTAATGTGATCTCACCACCGTGTATTGGGATAGCCATCTTCCCGACTCGAAGCAAGCAGTGCGTAGTATTTGTAGCCTAGTAGCGGAATCAAATGACTTTCATTCTCAACTTATTAATATAAGCAGGTTAGTGTTTGGTGAACTGTTAGAATAAAATGGCACGCATGCAACAAAACAAAATGATGGAAGCATATCTATAACAGTGAGTTCAGAGTTGTTCGGCTAACTGTGTACATATACAACGACATATATAAATATACATACATATAGCAACGCGTGGTGATGTTCAATAATACAGGGGGAAATGACAGAGAAAACCACACACTACCTAGCACATGACTTTGTAAACAGGTTAAACAGGAGAAGTTTATTAGATGTTAATTGAGCGCCAACGATAGATAGAAGCGAACCAAATTCAAGCAAAATGCAAAGAAAAGAGTTCAGAATAAACTAATTAATATTAGGCTATACATGTGTTAGACTGTTTGTAAAGCAGATGCATGCTACATAGAATGTACGATGAAATGATGACAGTGTAATGACTAGGTACACACCTCCCAACACATCTTCGAAACACACACCATTATGCCTACGTAACATTGACGGATGTTAAGTAGACATTGTGGACTTTGTTTTGAGAATGTTCCCAACATTAATTGTCAGTATTTCTCAGATGCAGCCATACTTTAAATCATGCGCAGCTGTATTCTTAAAGAGACGTAGCGCATTAAAGAAAATCGGAGGTGTAGATCGCTAGGATGAGAAATAGTACAGACACTAATTCCAAAAACTAACTGTCTACTTAATTATTCATGTCTTCCTTTTGGAACTGCAACTTTCATTTAAACGTAACATAATTCAAATAAAAAATATAATTTGCTTTCTTTGGGTATAACAATAAATTTAACAGCTACTAAAACTATTTAAAATAATGATTTGGAAAAGAAAAAGACACCGGATATTGTGTCTGTATTCTGATACATATGAGCATGGTGTAGAAATGGTGGACCAAAAAAAAGTGAATAAATATAGAATTTTAAAAAGACTGATAATGATATAAAGTATAATTAAACAGCGTGATGATAGTAAGTTGTGAGGAAGTCAGTTTGTCTTAAAACTATTATGATAATGATATGTTGTGAGGAAGACACCACCTACCGAGGCAGTTCCTACCATCCTGATGCAGTTGGTACCCACGTGGGCATGCGCAAAGAGGTCCATCCGGTGTGTCCGAGCACCTACGCTCGCAGCCTCCGTTGTCAACCCCGCATGAGGCTGCAGTAGAAACACAGCGAACCAGTGCCCTGTTTTCCTAATGCAACTAGGCGTGTAGATAATGTCTTTACTAGCCCTAATCGAGCATGATATACTGTTTGTATAGTCGGCACATTATGCATTTACTTCCATGAACCCCAAACAGTATCAGCACATAATCTTCAATAAAACCCAGGCATGCATAGAGTAATACTATGTAAGGTGTAATACTGAAATCCAAAATTGTGGATAAAAGAAAAATGGGGAAATAATTCAATTCAACTCAATTTCGTTCATTATACTAATTATTTCCTTTAAAGCGAAACATGTAAATTATTGTCTGAAAAATAAAGGTATCCTTCACAAAATACTCGGTCTCCATAATTCTATGAAGTATTCTGGTATGGGTTTCTATAGACATGGAGTGGCTACATAGGTTAATATTTCGAGGCAAATCTACAGAAAGAAACCCGAGGGTAGATATAGAAAGGTTTGAAGAGAGACATGCTATCCACTGTTCCTCTAGGTCATGCAGTAGAAGGAGCAGGCTTATACCACGAGAGAGTGTCTACCTATATGTACTATAGTAACTGAAGATTTCTTATAGACTGGAATAATAATAACAACAACAAGAAGAATAAGAATAGAAATAGTTATAATAAACGCATCACACGTTGTATTACACAATGTAGGTCAAAGGTGACTTCCCGTGAACAATGCAGCCATCTTGCTTGTTTGTTGGGTCTGTTCTTGATTAATAAATTATGGTTTCTCGCTTCTGCCGTACAAAAATATATGACTGCCACAATTGAGTACACACCTGTGAAAGAATTAAGATCACTCTTACCAATGCATGTCTTTTTGTTGTCCCGCAGAATGTATTTCGGCGCGCATGAGCAGACAGGTCCTTCCGGTGTGTCCTGACATTTGTGTTGACAGCCACCGTTTCCATGTTGGCAGGTTTCTGAGTTGCAAAACATTACAAAACATTTAGTATTGCAATATAGGAAGTCAAGGAATATTACACGTATTACCGATCACAATATAATCTACATGTAATTAGAATGGTAGTGCATCACCGCTACGAATGAACAAATGATATGACACGATTGTCAATAATTCCATGTGAATATTTCGTGAAGGAAACGATATATCAACTCACTGACGCAGTTCTTGCCATCTATGTGGATCCTGTATCCCTCGCGACACGTGCAAATGTTTCCACTTCCGTGGGGCCGGCAATGATGCGCACACCCCAGCTGGTTCTGGCAGTATCTTCCTACTGTACAAAACACGGTGATAACACGTACATTCCATAATACCCTCCTTATTATCATGTGTGTCGATCCTACTAAAAAAATGACGCAATTAAATCTATCACAAATATTCATAATCGCACCGGCCATCTTGAATTTGGGAAAATTGCCCGTCATTGGCCTCAGACCACAATTAACTTCCTTCTTTGTTTATCACTATTTAGCACTTACAGAAAAAATCATAGTAAATATA
>JAUTBT010055105.1:0-15397 GCA_032361225.1 Lepetodrilus schrolli | reverse complement strand
TATATCACAATGCTAGAGTGTATGATAATGCCGCCATATTCACCCATGGTAGAGTATTTCACAATGCTAGAGTGTATGACAATGGTAGGGTGACCTCCCATGGTAGAGTATATTCCAATGCCAAAGTATATGGCAATGGTAAAGTGCATGGCGGTAGAGTATATGATAATGCCGAAGTATATGACAATGCCGTAGTGCGTGGTATGCTTACAGATGACCCTAAGGCTGATACCGCCGAAATATATGACAAAGCTAAAATATATGACAATGCTAAAGTATATAACAAAGCTAAAATATATGACAAAGCCGAAATATTTTGCGATGCCGAAGTATATGGCGAAGCCCAAGTATATGACAATGCTAGAGTATATGGCGATGCCGAAGTGTATGATAAAGCCCAAGTATATGACAAAGCTAGAGTTGTTGATAGAGCCAAAGTATATGACCATGGTAAAGTATATGGCAATGCTAGGGTGGTTGATAGAGCGGAAGTGGATTTTAATGCTAAAGTATATGACAATGCTAAAGTGTGTGGTAGGGCAGTACTCAAATGGAATGTTGAATTGTGTGGTAATTCAGAAGTATATAATGCTGACGCAATTAACACTAAAGTAGTTAATGATATGTGCAATGCTAACAAGAAGTTAGCACACGGAGAGTAAGATGAGTAAGAAGAAATTTGAATTAACAGATGAGAGCATAGAGCATAAGGGTAGAACACTATATCGCATTAGAGCGTTAGAGGATTACCATGCTCATGGGATTAAAGCCGGGACACTAGGTGGTTTTATTGAGAGTATTGACAACCTATCCTATAATGCGTGGGTGGGCGACAATGCTAAAGTGTATGACAATGCTAAAGTATATGACAATGGTAGAGTATATAACAACGCAGAAGTATATGGCGATGCGAGGGTATATGACGAGTCTAAGGTCTATGATAATGCAGAAGTGTATAATGGGGCTACGGTATCTAAAAGTTCCGAAGTATACGGTAATGCCAAAGTATATGGTTTTGCCGAACTAGAGCATCGAGTTAAGGTGTATGATAATGCCGAAGTATATGATTTTACCAGTGTAATGGACAATGCAGAAGTATATGGTAACGCCAAAGTATATGGTTTTGCCAGCGTACATCACAATGCCAAAGTGTATGGCAATGCAGAAGTATATAAAGATGCAGAAGTACAACACGATGGTGAAGTATATGATTGTGCTAAAGTATATGGTAGTTCCGAAGTATTTTATAAGGGTAAAGTGTATGGTAACGCTAAAGTATATGGTAATGGTAGAGTGAGGGATAAAGCTAGAGTATATGGCAATGCCGAAGTGTTTGACAATGCTAAAGTGTTTGACAAAGCCGAAGTGTTTAACAATGCTAAAGTATATGACAATGCTAAAGTATATTTCAATGCTAAACTGTATGGTGAAGCTAAACTGTATGGTAAAGCAGAAGTATATGGTAATGTCAGATTGTGTGATAATGAATTTTGTGACGAAGTGGTTTATGATGAAGGAGAGCAAATGGAAAATGAAAAAGAGGATATTGATAACCCACCTATGACATTATCAGAATGTACTAAAGATGGGTTATCCATATACGGTAGGCTCAGTGCTATGAGTGCCGGAAAAGGGTATGGGTGGACTTTTTCATGGTCACACGAAGATGAACGATGGTGCTATGTTGAGTATCTTGATGATGGTAAAATAGTCTTTGAGAGAAACACCACTTTAGGTGTAGGTAAGTACGATGAGATAAGTAGCATATTTAAAAATGCAGATGATTTACAATTAGTTGTCAAAGGTACACACCAAATCGTAGAGATAGCCTGTAGCACCGAACTTGACTGGCTAAGGATTAAATGATGTCAGATAACACCTTCACCAAAGAACAACAAAATGCAATTAACCTTGCTATGGATAAAAAGCACCCGGTGGTATTCATTACGGGGGCAGGGGGTACGGGCAAGAGTCATGTACTCAAAGATATTGCTAGACGATACACAGCTATGGGAATTGATGTAGATATAGTTGCTCCCACCATGAGTGCCGCAGAATTGATAGGGGGTAAAACGATACACTCTTTTTTCAAAATCAAACCTATCATCAACTACAATGCCGATAAAGAGGGCGATGTGCTATTATTTGACGCTTCAAAGGTCGATGAGAGTAAGCCACAAGTGCTTGTTATAGACGAAATCTCTATGGTGGGGGCTAAGATGCTGAATAATGTCTTATCAAGAGTAAATGCTACAAAGCTTATTCTCTTTGGTGATGTACATCAACTACCACCAGTAAACGACACTAGAGTGGATTGGGAAGCTTATGCTGATGTCACGGTGGAACTCACTAAGAATTTCCGTACCGCTGATGAAACGCTAAGGGGTCAAATTCAAGCGTTTAAGCATAAATCGGTAATAGACCCTAGGTTAATGCTAAAAGCTACTGGTGAGGAAGCTAGAGCCTTATACGACAATGGCTTCACATTTATAGCATTTACCAACGAAACGCTATCTAAGCTAGAACAATTTTGTAAGAAAGAGCAAAAATCAATCTACAATGAGGGCGATAGAGTGCTATCTTTTGGTTCAGGTGACCCTAAATGTGTTGTGGCTGGGTCAAAAAAGCCCTATATTTACAATAATGTGGAACTCTTCTTGAAAGAACCATACTTTGATAAATATAACTCTACACCTAATGGTTTAGCTTTTTGGATAGTGTCACGCAGAGATAAGAACGGCAAACATATAGGCTATGACCTTACCGATACTTACACTAAGCCCCCTATGGTTATTCTAGGGGATAAACTTGCGTATGACAGATGGAACGATAATAATTTCAATGAGGTCAAGAAGATGCGAAAATTGTTATCTAAAGAAAATAATATGAAAGAGGACGATTTGAAAGCCCACCTACACACATTCCCAAAGGAACACCAACAACTATGGTCGAGAACATGGAGTAACTATCTACAAGTAAAAGGTGTACCCTATGCTAGAGATGCACGATTTCTAACGACATATAAGTGTCAGGGTCAAAGTATCGACAAAGTGGCTGTTGTGCTAAAAGATATGCCCTCTAAACAACACACAGAAACCGCGATAGGTCGAGCAATATCAGAACTTGTAGTATTTCAATCAAAGGAGAGGTCATGATAGTCAAGATAGAGTGTACTTTCACAAAGTCATACGCTAAAAAGCACCTATTCAACTTAGACATAGGTATCAAGACCGTGCTATCAGTCACCGAGGATGCCACATTCCTTGATAGTATTGTGACAATAGACAATGAGTGGTCGATATATGCAGAAGTACCCGATGAAGAGGTATCGAAATACGACAATAAGGGCGTTAAAAGCCTTGTTGATACAGTCGAGAAGTACATCGAGCATATAGCACCCGATGAGGTAATCGGCTTTTTAGCACTAACTGTTGTATATTTAAGCAAGGGTTAAGGATAGTGGTGATATAATGACCTCAACAACAAATAGAAAGGAGATACAAGACAACGGCAAGAGTTAGAGTTCCACTATCATGATAGTGCAGATAAATCAAATTAAATTAAAACGGAAAAAAATTATGACAAAGATTACAACAGACATTAACAACTTAGGTGCTATCAAAGAGGTAGCTGATAAAAACGGAATTGAACTAACAGTAACGGGCATGACAAGCATGAAAGCATTGCTGATTGTAGCGGCTAGTCTTATGGCAAATGATATTGGGGCAGAGAAAGTAGCACCTAAAGCCGAAGCACCTAAAGCCGAAGCACCTAAAGAAGAGCCTAAAGCAGAAGAGCCTAAACCAGCACCTAAAAAGAAAACAAGAAAAAAGACCAATAAAGTGGTCGATTTAACATTGCTAGAAACTCTAAGTGATGAACAACGAGAAGCTGTTGAGCAATACTTCACAGGTACAGTTGCTGATTTAGGTCAATTATGCAAGGTAGTCAGTAAAATGGATGTCGATGCAAATGAGATAAGAGCGGTATTGGCGAAATACAATGCTAATGGTGCAGGTGTCGTCACAGGTATTCCTAGTGAAGAGTTAGGTAAAGTGTTTGGTGAAGTGATAGCACTTCTTAACCCAATCCAAGAGGAAGACGAGGAGTTTTAGGATGAGTGCTAAAAAGCCCGAACACTTTTTAGCGTCCCCGTCAGGCGTAGGCACATGGGCTAATTGCCCCGCGTCAGTACATAAAAAAGAGAACCAAGAAGATGACGCATCAGAAGCGTCCAAACTAGGTACTTTTATGCACGAGTGGATGGAGTTGATATTGACAGACAAACCCTGTAAATGGGATGTAGGTCAAATCATACCTCCCAAGTTCAAATGTACGACACCTACGATATTAGTGGAGCATAAAGCACAAGTTGATAACTATGTGAAGTATGTCATTGATATTGTCGAAGAGTGTGCAGACCCTATGCTAATGGTGGAGGTTAAAGTAGATTTAGGTGAGTTGTACCCGGGTATGTTTGGTACAACAGACACCGCAATTTATGATATACTAGACCATAAATTACATATCATAGACCTTAAGACGGGCATGATAGGTGTATCGGCTCATGAGAACAAACAAGAAATGCAATATGCTATTGGGGTAATAAACCACCTAATAAAAAAGAAGTACTTTGGTATCGAAGATGCTCCTCAACTAGAGATAGAGTTACATATCGTGCAGAATAACATAACGCTAGGTGATATAACTGATAGCTATATCGTACCATACGATGAACTAATGGAGTTTAAAGTGTGGGTGCAAGGTAAGCTACAAGATGTATTTTCACCAAACCCAGCGTGTGTTGCGGGGTTACCCCAATGCACATATTGTCGTGCTAAGGGTAATTGTGATAAATTTCTTGATAAGATTAGAGAGATTATTACAAAAATGCCAACTGGTAGTGAAGATGAGATATACAACACTATCCACAGCACAGACCCCGAAGAGTTAGGGGAACTATATGCTATGCAGAAGATGTTAGACACAGGCTTCAAAGCTATTGGAGAGAGATTGCTAGATGTTATGATGAATGATGGCAAGGCTGTTAAAGGTTTGAAAGTCATTAATCCATCAGGTCGCTCCAAGTGGATAAACGAAGATAGTGTAAAACTACTCTTAGTTGAGAACGGTTATAACGAAGAGGACTTTACTAAAAATACTCTTCTCTCACCAACACAACTTACAACAGAGTTGGGGTTAAGTGCAGAAGTACACAAGAAAGTCAAAGAGTTGGTAGCAATACCCAAAACTAATAATTTCAAAGTTGTGCCAAGTAGCCACCGAAACAAGGCGATTGAGCCAACTATCAATAAATTTGGAGTTTTTGAATAAAAGACCCCAATTTAAGGTCACTCTAAGTCTATTTAGATAAGATTGGAGTACAAGAAGAGGTGTATCATGATGATACTTATAAATTAGACCATTCAAAAGGAAAAAATTATGGCAAAGACAATTACAATAAAAGAACCAATACAACAAGCACCACTAGGCGGAGTAAGACTATCTTACCCTTCTCTACACAAAGACGCAGAGTATCAAGGTGAGAGCCGAGGATATAGACAGGTAACATTAATGCTCTCAAAAGAGAACCCAAAGCACATGGAGTTTGTTGAACTATTTAGAGCCAAAGCAAAAGAGTACCGTGCCGCGGCAGGTAGCAAGATAGACAATATCCCTATGAAAGATGGCGATAAGGTAAACGCTGACCTTGAAGAGGGTGGTGATGACCCTAAACCTGAAAATGAAGGTGTATATCTCCTCACCGCAACATCAAAAGCGGGTTTTGCACTACTAGATGCGGGTAGAAACAGAGTTGCTGATGAGGATGTTGAGAAAGTATTTTATGGTGGCTCTTATGCAAATGCGTTTGTATCTACATCGTGCTATAGCAACGAGTACGGTAACCACATGAAAGCACAACTCAATGGTATTCAATTTGCTAGAGATGGGGAAGCCTTTAGTGAGGGCGTAGTATCTACAAGCGAAGATGCGTTTGATGCTTTTGGTGATAGTACCCAAGCAACAACAACAACAGAAGAAGAGTTTTAGACTCTTCTTCACCCCTAAATCAAATAAAATCAAGGAAGTACGATGAGTAAAGGTATGACAACTGTAATTAACAGAGATAATGGTAGATATGTGGGTAACTGCGATAATCTACGAGGTTTCCAAGGCTATTGGATGAGTAAGTATATGTCAATACTATCCAATGTGACAAGAGCGTTGGCTAACGAAGATTGTGGTATTGTAGTTAAACATGAACTTTTTGATAACTTCTTAGATAGATTATTAGAGTTTCAAGAAACGGGTTTTGAAGAGAATTATAGAACACCTATTGAAGACGCTAACTTCTTAACACCCCAAGAGTTCTATGATTGGCACATTTATGTTGAAGAGGTACTTGATAAAAGATGCCACACAGAGTATGATATACTTCATAGAGAGATGATGAAAGCGTTGAGCCAAGCCGTTAATAATGATGAATTAAGCCCACAAAAAATGATAGCCATTGGTGTATCTTTAGATGCGGTCAGAGAAGCTTTAGCGTCAGAAGCCCACTCAAATGAGTGATATATTATTTGATATTGAAACCTACCCAAATTATTTTTGTGTAGGTTTTATGGATGCAAAGTCACAAAAAGTAGTTACATATAGTGCTTTTGGTGAAGATGCTAAACTAACAGAAGCCGACTATCAATCAATCCACAAAATACTACACAAGCACACCATGATAGGATTTAATAGTGCAAAGTTTGACCTACCTATCTTGCTATGGATGCTCAAAGTCAAACCCACAAATGCTATGATTGCTAGGGCTACCAAGGCTATAATTGATTTAGGATTTAACAGTTCCACTTATCAAGTCTTGAAGCTACTAAGATTGGATATGTTCTCCTTACCCGATAACATTGAACACTATGACCTTATGCCAATTTTACCGGGTACAGGCTCACTTAAATTTTATAGTGCGTGTTTGAATATCGACAACCTTCAAGACTTACCCTATGAGCCTAACACTATGCTCACAAAAGCAGAAGCTGATGAGATAGAAGCGTACAACACAAATGACCTACACATGACTAGATTGTGTTGGGATTGGGCTAATGCTCACGGTGAGATTTCCAATCGTACATACATTATCGACAACTCAAAACTATCAAAAGCAAGTGCCACAGGAGTAAAGATAAAATCATCGGTGCAAGTGGCAGAGTTGGTATTGAAAGAACAACTTATCAATAGCGGTATGCTTAAGAGGGATATAAAAGCTATGAAAGCTAAAACTATGAAGTTCACACCCCCAAAGTATATGCACCGTGATTTATGGAAGCATGAGGGGATTAAAGCTTTTTACGATATATGCACACAGACTACATTTTCGGTAGATGGTGAGAAGTCTAAGACGACCAAGACCAAGTTTGATGATATTGTCATCAACAACACTAGTTACAGCGTTGGGCTAGGTGGTTTACATTCCAAAGACGATAAGGTTGTTGTTGCATCTGATGGCACGGTCAAGCTTAGAAATGCCGATGTTGCTAGTTATTATCCCGCAAATATTATAAATGCTAATCCATTTCCACCAAAATATGCAGACATAATATTTCCTACATACAAAGGGTATCGTGATACTAGAGTTAAGATTAAAAAGACTAATAAGGCACTATCCGCGGTGCTTAAACTCTTCTTGAACGGTACTTTTGGTAAGTTGAACGAGAAATTTTCATTTTTATTTAACCCAAGCGGTATGCTGAATGTGACTATAACAGGTCAATTAGCCCTATTGCTCTTGATTGAGAGATTAGAATTAGCGGGTTATCCCGTATTTAGTGCTAACACAGATGGCGTTGAGTATCTAGCATCTGATGATGACCTACCCCGTGCTATTGAGATAATATCCGAGTGGGAAGAGTTGTGTAGCTTGACCATGGAACACGACACTTATACTGCTACTTACAATGCTGATGTGAACAGATACATTGCTATCTATCCTGATAGTGTCAAAGCAAAGGGGATATATGCCCCACCAAGCTTAGGCAAGGCACTTACCCACCCTATTGTATTTAAAGCGATTAGAGAGTACCTACAAGCCCTGCACGAGGGTAATATAATTGACCCCTATGCAATAATTGATAATTGTACTGATATTAGAGAGTTTATCATAGTGTCAAATGTCACGGGCGGTGCTGTATTGAACAGTACGGGCGAGAAGTTGGGTAAAGTCATTAGGTACTATTACAATGGTGACGATGATTATATTTGTAGAAAAGAGCAGGGAGGTAACCGAGTTGCTAACACACTAGGTGCTAAACCTATCATGAACTTCAATGGTGATTATACAATCCCTAATGATTTATACTTAAATGTTTATCATGTCCTTTTTGATAAACATTTAAGTAACTTAGGCTATGATATGAATAATGATATTAATTGTAATCAGTTAGATTATTTTAAGGATAGTAGTTTGGAATTTCAATATGCAGAAGGTGTATCATGATAGTGCGTGAAGATTTACCCGATTTATGCCAATGCAATAACCATAGCAAAGATACACTATGTATCAAACAAATACACGACTACCAATTAAAAGCTATCAACTTTGTACTAGAGGGCAAATCCCGTGCTTTATGGCTTGATATGGGCTTAGGCAAGACAGTTTCGACATTAGTTACTGTAAAATATTTGCTAGAACATTTTGCCGTATCTAAAATCTTAATAGTTGCTCCAAAAATAGTGGCACAATCCACATGGCACAGCGAGATAGAGAACTGGTGCTACACTAAAGACCTAAAATACTCTTTTATCATGGGTACTAAACAAGAGCGTATAACCGGTGTTAGAACAGATGCAGAGGTGTATATCACAAATAGAGATAATCTTCAATGGCTTATCAATGACTATTATGGGATTAGTGGGCGTAAAATGGCAGACAAATTTCCATTCGATATGCTAGTGCTTGATGAAAGTAGTTCATTTAAAAATTGGACTGCCAAGCGTACACAAGCCCTAGTATCGGTGATAGAGGGCGTACCTTATCAGATACAATTAACTGGTACACCTACACCACAAGGTTATATGGATTTATTTGCACAAGCCTATCTACTTGAAGAAGGGGTGTTGGGTAGGAATATCACACAATATCGTAATCAATACTTCTACCAACTACCCACTAGAGCATTTAAGATAAGAGATGGTGCAGAGAAAACAATAGACGATAAAGTCAATCATCTTGCTATGCGTATGGACGCTAAAGACTATCTTGATATGCCAACAAGAGTTGATGATATAAGAGCAATCCACATGAGTGATAAGTTGAAGAAGCAATATAATGACTTTGAGAAAAATCTTATCCTAGAAGAAACGGGTATGTCAAATGTGACCGTTGATGAAATAATAGCTATCAATAAGGGTGTACTGCACATGAAGCTACGACAACTATCATCGGGAATGGTGTACGACAACACTGGCGAGGGAACGGCTAAAAGATTTCACACTATCAAGCAAGATGCTCTTAACGAGCTGCTGGAAGAGATACACCCTGATGAAAACTTAGCTATTGTCTATAACTTCAAATTTGAGTTTGATGATATTGTCAAGATATTACCAAAAGGTAGTTGGGGCGATGCAAAAAATCCTGAAAACATACAACTATTCCAAGCGGGAAAACTGAAAATCTTGCTACTACACCCACAGAGTGCTAGTATGGGGATAAACTTGCAAAAAAATTGTCACAGAATGATATACTACTCACAAGGTGAAAGTCTTGAAAATATGCTACAAATGGACGCAAGGATATTAAGGCAAGGGCAAACAAAAACTTGTTTTTTCCATAGATTAACCGTTGGTAAAGTTGAAGAGAAAATAGCCAAAAATCTAAAAAAGAAGGCTATCACGATGGATAATATTACAAAAAGTATGAAGGTAGTATCATGATAGGTAAAAAGCTAAAGAGTGAAGCTACAATACAAAAAGAGATTATCAAGATACTGAAAGAGAATAATGTAAGATATATGAAAATAACGGCCGGACTAAATCACGATACAGTTGATATAAGTGCTAGTTATCATGGACTTGCTCTATTAATTGAAGTCAAAAAAGAGTGCGATAATCCTCATGAACTACTATCAGCTATGCAAGAGAGAGTATTAAGAGAGTGGCGTGAGGGTGGTGCATATACTCTATGCACTTGCAATGCTAATGAAGTGCGTGAGATACTCAAAAAAATGCATGAAAGGCTAGTGTAATGGATAACCAACACTCAACCGATATAAACGATACGGATGAAGATAACACACAATACGCCCTATATTCATTGAGGAAGGATTTATCAAACTATGTACTATGTAAAGAACTATGCGATGTAGCTAGTTTAAACCACGCATCGCATTATTTTTGGGATAAAGAATATAAAAACGATAAGATAATATTAAAAGAAAATGTGAATAAAGATAAGATAATCTTTATCCCTAAATGTACTAATCTGAAAGGCTTGATACTAGCAGGTGAAGTGCAAAAGTTTTTAGGATTAACCAAAGTACAATTCAAACAGAGAGTTAAATGTGATTATTTCAAGAGAGTAGTTATATCGGGTATTATATTATTTGAGATAAAAGGTAATGATATTTTAACGGCTATTGTGAAGGGCAAGACTATTTATCCATACCCTAAAAATGCTAAATTTGAAGCTATCCCTGATACAGTACATATAACCATAAACGGCTATATGTACGCTATATACTAATCAACAAAGAGTAGCAAAGTTTCCTTTACTACTATCATAAAACAAGCATAGTATAAATACCAATCCATCATTAAAGAGAAAAAATCTGCTATTGTCATACTACTCCCCTCCTTCAACTGTAAGCTTATATGCTCTCACATCAATCATAAATCGCTCTCTAAATAAAGCTATATCCCCCTTACCTTCAAGGTTAAATATCCCACCGATATCAAGTTCATTTATAGTATAGATAAATCTATCTTTGATTGCCACTTCTTCATCACCAAAGAAGTGGTAATCATAGTCACTTAATCTATCATTACTATCACATTTAGACTGATAAACTAATTTACCCTTATATTTTAAATCAAGTTCTAAACACAAGGGGCTATCCCACAATAAAGAGTTTATATAATCAGATATGCCATCTGTAAAATCTCTCTCTAAATAATACACTTTATAGTAATCACTATATTTTTCTCCCATGCCCTCCACCATGTTGAAGTTTGAAGTGAAGTCAATATCATACTTATTCAATACCTCAACTATATCCAAAGTATCAACTATTGAGAGTTCACTCCTGATATAATCCAAAATACCATTTAGTTTGTCATATTTATGTAACACTTCAACCATAGCCGTTAAATCATATTCACTATCATATAAACTACTCATGGTTAATGTATTACGCCAATCAGCTATAGTATCACACTTACTACTATAAATATGAAATTGATATTTAAGATTTTCAAAATCCTCATGAGTATCGGATAAGAGCGTCATGAACCCTGCTAAACTATCCCTATCAATATGACAATACAATTCCATATCAGACGCAATAGAACAACTACCGTTATCGAAAAATAATGAATTACTATGCCGTGGTATAGTAATAAAATTATCCTCTATGAATAACTCACCCACTTTTGCACTATCAATTAATCTCACCACTACCTCAATGCTATTTACTTCAATACTATTTCTCATTTTATTTTCCTTAAATTTTTTATTTTTAATACCATTTACTTCAATACTATTTTTACCTATCATGATAACTCCTTATTAGTTGAAACTTCTTTAAAATCATAATCATCAGCTATATCACTAAAATCGTATGCGTTAGCAACATATATTTTATCTACTCCATTACTAAATAATAAGTCGCTATTATAAGCTTTTATCAGTTCATTAAACTCATCCTTAGTCATATCGCTATACCGCTCTTTTGTTGTTTTATCGTTTACTAATCCTATTAATTCTACTATCATGATAACTCCTTAACTTTTTTCTCATAGCCATCATAATCAATATTATTATGCACTATGATGGATACATCCTCATGGAAACTATCAAAATCCATCGCATCCCACATCTCAGACTGCTCAAATAAATTGTCATTTAAATGTAACCCGATAAAGTTTAAGTATGATATTAATACTGAATTGTCATCGTCTTTAAAGTATTCATTTTCAATAAAAAATTCACGATACTCTTTAGCCAAATCACATTTAGTGATGAAGTCATTTAACGATTTAATCGCCCACGCTAAATCTTTACCTTTGATATTTACTATTATCACATCAGTGCGATAATTATAGAATTTAGGACTATTGACCTGAAGATACTCTATTTCAATATCTTCAAGGTAACTATTCATATTAGTTATTAACAATCGGCTATAATCATCATACACTTTACCATAATCCACAAACTCCCACAATTCAACCCCATCAACTGTTGGTAATGTATCATTTAGATAATCCTGCTCTCCTTCTACTATACTATCTATTAAACCACTTGCATTGCTACTATAAAATCCACCAAACTCAATACTTTCATTTTCTAACTCAAATTTTTTCATTTTATTTTCCTTATTTTTATTTGTTTTTATTTGTTTTTATTTGTTTTTATTTGTTATGAATATTTAATCTCAATTTCATCTATTGCAAGAAAATCACCTTTGAGTTTCTCCTTAATTGCCACTATTTGTGTATCTGAAATATCTTCAAATATCGTACTAAAGTTTATATCACTAATTGCCTGTAAATACGCATCGTTTACAAAATCATTAGTATTATAATAAACTCCATTGATATCGGATAGAGCATCATCCTCACCCGCATCGTAAACACTATCGCCAATAACTTCTATTGATAATTTATACATAATTGGACTATCCCAAAGAATATGACTGATACTATCTTCAATACCCTCAAAATTATCTTTTTTAAGATAATATACCTCACTATAATCCCCCTGAGAATAACCCCTACTATCATATACCTCAAAATTAGTAGTAAAATTAATATCACAATCCTCACAAAAATCCATCACATCAAATATATTATCTAAATATAATTCATTGGTAATATAATCCAACATATTATTAAGTGTAGAATACTCTTTAATAGTATCTATCATATTTTCAACAAAGTAACCATCAACATCACTAAATGTGTCATTTATGATACTTATCCAATCATTAAATGATTTTAATTCATAATCAAATATCTCTAAATGTTCATCCATTTTGTAAAAATCATCGTGCGTATCATTTAATACTTGCATGAATACATTGTATAAAGAGTCATTATCAGCTAGTCTTATCTCACAATCTGAAAAGGATGACTCATTATAGCCACTATGAAACAAAATGCTACTTTGTCCGTGACTTGAATAACTTATCACTTCAAAAGCTTCATCAAAATTTAACTGCGATAAAAAAGCATCATACCACGCCCCGACTCTCAATTCTATATCTTGCACCTGAATATCTCTTTTAACTATTTTCATTTTATTTTCCTTAAATTTATTTATTTGTATCGCCCTGTAATCACTTCTAAGGCACTTTAAAACGATAAACTATAATTAGTCTATTGTTTATCTATCTTCAACTAAAAATGCTCTTAATCGTCCATTAAGACGATTTTACCAAATGCAATATCCGTTCTTATTTTTTTAGTGTTGTATGAATCACCCGTTACAATCTCTAAAAATCGACAAAGGTACTTAGTTGTTGTTTTGCTGTAATCCCACTTATCGGTTAATTGTATGCTATTATGCGTAACTGTAGCTATTTTAGTTTCATAGCTAAAAAAGCTATATAGCCCGTTATCGTTGGTTAAAGTTTGATTGTTTGCTATATTTTTAATTATCATGTTGTTATCCTTAAATTTTTTATTTGTAAATTTTTCATTTTATTTTTCCTTAAATTTGTTTATTACATTTTTCATTTTCGCTTTTATCTCTTTTATGCTAAAACCTTGATAACGCACTTTAAAAGAGATAATTTCACATCGTGCTATAATATCGCCATGAAGGCAACGCTTCAAAGAATACTCTATTTTTTTATGCTCAAATACTTTCATGCTTATGCTCCTTAAATACTATCATTGTAAATGGTATTATCTTTAATGTTTAAATAAAACTTTTCCGATAAAATATCGTTTATCTCATCGACTAAAATCTGTAAATATTCTGACTCATAAACTAATTTACCATTGTAGATTAGTTTATATAGCATCGTGTATAAGTCTAATTTGATTGTATAACCATTGTAGTTTAGTTTAGTCATTTTATTTTTCCTTAAATTTTTTATTTTTATTTTTATTTTTTTTGTTTGATTTATTAGACTTATAAGTCTAATAAATCACCTAATGTAATTATAAATCTCTCAAACTTCTGTATCAAGTTATCTATCATGGTTAAAATCATCATGATTAAAAAGTGATAATATTATTATCATCAATATTAATATAGCTATTACTATAACCTAAATAGTTATTATCTACTAGTATATCAATGGTGATATCGCCTGAACATTGGATATTATTATCCGCCATCAACTCTTTTAACTCATCTTCAGATAAATATTCAAAAATATAATCAGTTAAGTTATATTCAGAAAATTGACAACAAATTGCAATAACATCCAACTCAATCCCTGCCCCTTCCTCACTATAACATTCTTCAAAAAACTCAAATAGTGCTTTATATCCATCACGACTAAAATAATCTCTATCATAGGTTTGAAACTCATTAATCATCTCTTCTAAATTTATATCTTTATACATCTTGTTTTCCTTTTATTATTTTTGTTTTCGTGTTATAGTTATCTTCATGATATGCTATTAACTTTGTTACGCTATCACTATGAATGGTATCAATGGTAAAAAAATTATCATGTAAATCTAAAAAGATAAGATTTTTTCCGCACTTTATACCATCATCATCCAAAAAAGTTATGCGATAAATTTTATTATTTTCATTTATTATAATAGTTTCCATGTCTATAAATCTCTTTATAGATAGGGCATCTTTAACGCCACCATACTTAACGCCCTCTTTTAGTTGATGGATAGTATCGTCAATTTTCATCGATGTATAAATACCCATGTCCATGAAATTAAATATAACATCCCCGTTTATAGTGAGGGCGTTATCTTTAATCTTCAAAATACCGCTTATGGTTTGATTTTTAATCATGCTGTAACTCCTTTTCTTTGTTTGTAAGTATATTATATACAATATAGTCTTAATTCAAGCTTAAAAATAGGGTAAAATAGATAAAAAGTTCAATAAATCGTTAAATAATGAATAATAACCGATATTATAGGAGCATAAGAGCCATAAGAGCATAAGAGCATAAGAGCCATAAGAGCCATAAGAGCCATAAGA
>JAUTBT010055094.1:0-15399 GCA_032361225.1 Lepetodrilus schrolli | reverse complement strand
CTCTTCTCTCTCTCTCTCTATCTATATCTCTATCTATCTATCTATCTATCTATATCTCTATTCTCTATCTATATCTATATCTCTATTCTTTCTTTTCTCTCTCTCGCTCTCTCTCTCTCTTCTCTCTCTCTCTCTCAGGGGTGACAACCATTTATATCAAGAATATATTTAATATTGTTATAGCTTATTCATTGACACACTCTTTATGCTCTCTTTATGTTGAGTTTAAGAACATACATTCTTACAGCTTGCATATGCATAGCATTGCAATGACATATAGACGTTTACCTTACCTAAAATAGGGATCTATCTGCACTGTGTTTGCATATTTACGCAGGATTGGAATTGATGTATCACTGACCACATGCACATGTACAGGTTTCGTAATAGCTGCATGAGATTTAGACAGTCCATCCCTGACTAAAACATGCATGCACATATGTTAATCTACGCAATACCGGCAGAGCGCCTTGCAGAAGGAAATCCAAACCAGATGTTCTTTGTGCAGTCTGCAGTGTGCAAAACAAACAATTCACTACGCACAATCCTAAATACATCCACATTGATCTAGTTTAACGAACAGAAAAGTAGAATGGACTTGTTTATCGATGTATCACCGTCTTTTTTTATTTCATATGATAGGGCAATCTATCTCGGGGGTCAACTATTTATTGATCGAAAATATTAACCCGTTCATGGGTATGCCAAAGGCGATATAGATTTAAACGGGAAATAAGCAGATAAGCCTATTTTTGATTATTTCTCATTCATTCCATCCTTGTCACTTTGTCACAATACTATTTGGTTAGTTAATCTTCTACACCGATTTGTGAAATGACTGTCTGATAATTCATATTTACTGAAATCGTCACAAACAAACAAAAAAGTAATGATCATATTATCTCTAAAGCATTATTACAGATGCGTGTCAGTATACAAGCAAGAGTGATTGTAGAGTTGATATTGTCTGTTCAGATGAAGATTAGACATGACTGCTGTTTACATTCATCCATTCCTTCAATGTCACTAAAATCCTTAAAACCTCTGTTATCGCTATTGTTTGAAAGTGATCAAATATTTACACGTACATAAACCAGTAAGCTATGGCATCCATTCACAAACTAATTCCATACTGGTTATAATATTAATCCACATATACAAATTTGAAGCTATTAGTATATCAGTAGAGAAGTAATATCAGTAACGCAACGAGTCATATCTATATAGTGGTGCGAATAGCCCACTAAACCCGCGGCTGTAAATCTATTAGTACCATATCAGTAGGAATGCTGCCTGTAATCAAAATGTATCTCTATGTGTATGCATATACATACATACATACATGCATACATACATGCATACATACATACATACTTGCATTCATCGTGAACAAAATATGTTCAAACAAAGCTGTGATTAACGACTTCATATTGGTGTTGATGTGATGCCGTAAGCATTTGCAAAATTGTTGCATTAATTAGTAGGTACTAAAATGAATTAAATAATAGTAATAATTTTCTCGGATATTAAACAATACTTAATAGCTATTTAACCTAATGGAGGAAAGTGGAACATTGGTGTCGCTTATAGCGTGGAAATACACATCAATATAAACTAGATTTGCATGGCTGAATGACCAAACAAATGTACACGTGTGAGTAAGATTAAACGGGAGTTCAGTGTATTTAGATGAGAACGAAACAACAAATCTATAAGAGTTGTGAAAACAAATTAATTCGACATATACTATGTTTAGTAAAGTATATTAATGGTTCCACCAAAACCTACAACATTCTGGTAACATTCGCACCCACCCAACACCCAACCCCCACTCCCAGTCACACACCGCACACACCCACACACATATTCACGAACACACACACGCGCGCACACACACACACATTTACACATATGCACATATACGCACGCACACAGAGACACATAGACACGTACGCATACACACATGTGTATATACAAAGTTCATTCAGCGATATGAATAGGTCAAAGAGCCCGTGAAAGCTAATCGATATCCTATTGAACTCCACTCCACAGGTGTTGATATATGTAGATTTAGATGTTCATGTATTCCGCATACACGTAGGTATAGCGAGTCCTACCTAGTTCAATGTACTGCAGTTATCACTATAGAGTAAGAAACGTCACTGAAAACCTCCAAACCTCTTAAGTAAATACTATCGTGCTTACATATTTGCATTAACTATTGATCAGTATTGGTGAATGACAAATTGAAGAGAGAATTGATTGCAATGCATTGTCCGTTGTGTCAGAAGTCAGTGTAGCATATGTATCAGTATATGCGTATATGGATATCAATGAATAGGAAACAGGCTTCCACCTTATAAATTAATATCGTTATGTCTTTATATACATACTTAATACCTGGTGCATTTCAAAACTATGGGACAAAACCATCATTAATACACGTTAAAATAAAATACTTTGTTTACGCACGTCTAAAATAGGACATTTTGAATAACCATTCGATGCACAATATAGCATTCCGCTTCTCAACTAATTACCAGCAATGTGTTAATCGCCGAGTTACGATTTGCAAGAATAATTATGGATATTCCTACGTGTATATAAACATATATATATATATACCAAGAAAACGCTACGCTTTAATATTACGCATATTGTAAACACTTACAAGTAATAGGATCTGGAAAGAATATATTTAGCAAATCGTTAACTGATTCCATTAACAAGTGGGCCAGTTTACGTTCTTATGAACAAAGTAGCATTATTGTTATGGAAATATCACACACATTTCATTGACACAATAGTTACTGGTTGAAAGTTTGGATGTTCAGAACATCGAATTAACTTTACAAAATCGTAGTTGTAAAATGTTCGAACTACATTAACTATTATGTATTTATTAGTCATATTTGACTGTGGAGTAATGACCATCAGATATTAATTATATCAGTCATTCGATGTGTGTGTGTATACGGAGGTATATATTATCTAGAGTGATATATTAAACATAGTACCACAAAGAAAATGTACCTAAACTTAAAGTAAGGTAGCCAGCTACAAACACTTTCCAAAGAAATACCCATAAGAAGAAATATCTAAAAATATTAGCAAGACGAAAGATGTGTATTAAAGGTAACTGTACCTTAGTGATTCTTCAATAATACTTCTGACGGTAAAAGAAGGAGGAAAAAGAGAGAGAACAATTATTAAACTGTGATTCATGACACTGATGTGGAATATTGTATATTACTCTTATTGACATCTATATCTCAAGATTACAAAACTGTATATTTATTACTGGAGAATCAGATTAATCAGTAAACTTATAGTAATACTTACATTATGACAATCTGGAGTGTAGGTACTTGTTATCTAGACGTCTGTAGATGGTAACCGATGTACGTAACAGCCAGTCTATGCACGTACAATATAGGTATATACTCCAGCCAACACTAGCTCGCTCCTCAACAGATCAATGCCGTATAATATAAAATTCAAATGAATATGACTGGTCACGATATGGATTAGAACCCAGCATTATGCAAGACATGCATTAATAGTGTATTAGCCTTAAATAAATGCTGGATGGTTCATCAGACCCATCTAAACTGACCTCTCGTGTTGGTAAGAGTACAGTGGCCCCTGCTGATTATAATACAATCATTATAATAATGCAAATATTATAATAATACAACCATTATAATAATACAACCATTAAAATAATGCAAATATTATAATAATATAACCATTATAATAATACAACTATTATAATAATGCAATCATTATAATAATACAATCATTATAATAACAAATCATTATAATAACAAATCATTATAATAATACAATCATTATAATAACAAATCATTATAATAATTATTATTTTCTTATGATATGTAAATGCTACACTATTTGAAGTTTCAAAGAATTTAGTTTCTAAAATGATAATTGCATTACATTAATTAAGACGTAAACATCGAGTCTATAATTATTTAAAACAACATGGTTTATTGATTTTACTTGCTGTACTGAGGCGTATCTTTTACTTACATTCTCAGAATATTGATGTCCACTGCCAGGAACCACGTTGAGTCGGTTTTGTTCTCTCCATGATATTATTCCGAATTTAACCTTATGACCATTTCAAGTATTAAAAACCATACGTCCTAATTTCCTATTTTTTAATGCAAGCAAATCAACAGGAACAAGTCCTACGGCCAACCATGCTCACACCCTATCCAAACAGTACCATCCACTCATCGTAGCCCTTTAGTCTAATCGTTTGCAAGACTACCAGCCATCGCTTTATATGCAGCCTGTTGATCACCTGACAACTTTATATGGTGATGAAATTCTTATCACATTGCTAATAATGTCCCAGTCATAACCAGCGCCGTCCAAAACACCGTGACGAGATAATTACACACACCTTTATGTTTGGGTAAATTCGTGCAAAGATGATAGCGCATGAAGATACCCTGGAACAAGTGCAACACACTTATGTTAGTGATGGTGTGTGGCAATATCGTCACTGAAACATCGTCAGTGATACTTCATATATACATGATTCCTATTCAAGACACTAATAACATGTGTATTTACGAGAGATCATGGGCACAGCTATATGAACGTATAGCTTCACTTATAGCTTGTACAATAAGGAGGCCTTCCTTTATTATATAACATATTGGCATGACTCACCCGCCCGTACATCGTTAAACACTTAATTCTGCTGTGGTCACGTTTGTTGTAAAAGTAATCATGTAAATTAATGAATTTCCCGTATGGAACGTCTACTACATTTATTTTCAATATCTAATTAGTTATAAGCTAGATGCATCGCTAACAAGGAGGTCGGGGCGGGTGGTAGCGCAGTGGTAGAACAGTTGGGCTTCGGAGCCAAGGTTCCATGTTCAAATCCCGCCCTCGGGGGCCCGGCATCAATGTTCGCGAAAGTTACCTTTCTGACGCGATATTGATAGGGTGCGATGTCTGTAGAGTGGCAATGCAGTTATCATCCTTGGTCTTGTCAGTACCAGCCGATGCTCGCAGGTTTACTGCAACATTCCGCGCTCCGGATTTTGCGGGTTTCCTCCTGCCTTAAACTGACAAGTCGTGATATAAGTGAAAGCGACTTAAAACCCCAATACAAAAACAAAACAAAACAGAAAAACACGGATGTCACGTAGCTTCAAACGTACCAGCATTGTAGAAATACCTGAATGTATTTGATGCGTTGTGTATTAGTATTTCACTAATACATGCCTTGGAAAAATTACCTCAAATACTTTGGAGTGTGTTTATGCATGGCCATTGCTCTATCCAATATATTCCAGTTAATGTAAATAAATATAACTTCACCGCAGTGTAGACGCGTCATGTTCAAAAGTATGCTTAACTATGTAGCAGACATCCACCCGTCAGTTAGACAGCATATTTACATGCCGTGCGTTCTTCACCTTTTATGGTGATTTGTCAACACCTTGCAGTTGCACTCTTGGTGTGTACCAGCTTGGCACTGTTGTTTACTACCGGCACCTTGCAGTTATTAACATTCTTCAACAGAGTAACGAGGCGTTAAACAACTCAGTTTGCCTGCTTCCAAAATTTGTCATCGGTTAATTTGTAACTAGAACCCCGAGATGCCATCAAGAAATGGCCTATCAGTATGTCTGATGGAGTTGCACTTGGCTTATACTGGTACCTTGGTAAACTGAGACGGATACCCACTGCACGACTCTATGTATATGATGTTTTACTCAGCTATTGAATTCGGACACATCTGTTGCACTATATTGTCACGTCATCGATATGTTTCCTGTCATCTTCAGTCCATTATAAAACCATAATTACGATGGTAAAGATCAGAAGCCTTAATAACTACAAGTACGTGCAAGTCTTTGAATGAAACCCAAGGTTTACAAATGTCGTAGTGTGATGTATAAAACCTTGAGGATAAATAGAGAATCTCACCCAAGTGTCTTGGAATATCAAATATATCAACACGAGTCGTGAAAGATATTAAATCCGAGGCTTTGCCGATAATGTAATAACTTTCATCGACGTGTGTCGATATATTTGATATTCCAAGACACGAGGGTGAGATTCTATTTATGACCAAATATCATTTTGAAGTCATTAAAGAAGAAAAATGCCACATCATATCAAATCTTTTAGACACATTTACAATTACACGTTATTAATGGCCCAGACTGTCTGGATGGGAATGCATATACATGACTAAGACATAGATGAGACCCTTCGATGTATCCCATGGCCCGTAGTCTCTAAATTGGCCTGCCATGGTTTGTCCGTAAGCACTGAATAAGAGTTATCTATGTCACTGCGAATGTCGTTTTTATGTGCATCCATTGACTATAAAGTACATGGTCGACATTCTTAGTACAAGATATAGTAGGCTGGTACAACATTAGCACTGCTTGAAAGCAGATGGGGAAGCAACAGCTAGGTTTTCGTTGATGACCTACACTGTACACTCAGGTTCACACTGTATAGCTTCACGTGGTAGTCAATACAATTAACTATAATATAATATAATAATAATAATAATAATAATAATAATAATAATGATAATGAAAATAATAATAATAATGATAAACATAATAATGATAATGATAATGATAATGATAATAATAATAATAATGATAATAATAATAATAATGATGATAATAATAATGTATTTCTATAGCGCCTAATGTCCAGCTAATAATAATGATAATGAAAATAATAATAATAATGATAAAAATAATAATAATAATAATAATGATAATAATGATAATAATGATAATAATAATAATGTATTTCTATAGCGCCTAATGTCCAGCTTATAAGTGACATACTTCAAATTTCGTCACAATTACCTTGAATATAGTCGGAATAATTGACGTATTGATTATCCTTACGCCACGTGTTTTTAATCAATACTTGTCGTTTAATATTATAATTAACTAAATATGACTGCATGTTCATTTCTATATGAGTATGTTTTTCAAGCATATTCAATTTCGCTTCAGCCTAGAGGGAAATAATTATTTATCATAACGTGAAGTGTTCTATATGTCTTAATTGCCATATTCTACTAAATAATTCCACACCGTTTTCTAATGATTGTTTTCCAAGGAAAGATATATGTTCATTGGAGTCTACATTAAATGACAAGTGTTTCAATAAGTCCTTAGGGGATCAATACACACTGTAACGATTGCCAATTACATACCGTGTGAGGCCTCTTATACCTACACTTCGCCAAAGTTACCTTTCTGACGCGATATTTATAGGATGCGCTGTCTGTAGAGTGGCAATGCAGTTATCATCCTTGGTCTTGTCAGTACCAGCCGGTGCTCGCAGGTTTACTGCAACATTCAGTGCTACGGATGTTGTGGGTTTCCTCCTGCCCTTAACTGACAAGTAGTGAAAGAATCTTGAAACCGACTTAAAACGCCAATAAAAATAAAAAATAAAAAAAATAAAACATTGACTGTGATGGTAGCCCTGAAGCACAACACCTGAATTTTCACCATTGCTTCATGCAAATAACCACTAAAATGCATAGATTCCCGCAGTGATGTTAAACTCCATAATCAATCGCTCGTCCAAAAAGCATGGTCAAAGACTACTATATGGTGTGAAAATTGAGACATAATTTGAACCAGGAACCTTGGCTCCGAAGTCGAACTGTTCTACCACTGCGCTACCACCCGCCCAAACTATGTTACTGCAAGTTTTCAGGAAAGATACATAAATAATATTTTCAAAATTGAAGGTGGTGCCTAAATTATTTCTAGTAGATTTATAGTTTTACCATATTAATAAATAATGTTTTTATTTTCAATGTAAATGTACATTTCAGTATCTTCATGAGAGGAAAATCCTTCACAGAGACTTAAAAACCAGGAACATTTTTCTGACAGAAGACTTAACGGTGAAGATCGGAGACTTAGGGATAGCCAAGTAAGGAAGGCATTAACCCTTTACCTGCTGGTTAAATACAAATTTCTACTCCATAGGGCATCTGTGGGAGAATGCTAATTTGATAGTTTCATCATGCTTGCAAGGCAAGGTGTGCAGATTTATTTTTTATTAATAGAGCAAAAATACTGAATTTTATATTTTTGCAAAATAATTAGCCCAATAATTAGCTCTGCTCAAGTGTGGCCTTGCATGGCAGGTCATGTGAAAATACTGAATGCATCTTGCTTGAATGGTTATCTTCATTTTGCAGACAGTTGGACTTTACACTGGCTCAGGCCGAGACTTTCCTAGGCACTCCTCTTTACATGAGCCCTGAGATATTCCAATTCCAGCCGTACAGCTACAAGGTATAGGATTTTATCCAAAATATGTGACAATTCTAGCGATTTGATTGGTTGAGTGGTTTCCTGGAAAAAGGTCGTACTCCCTGGTTTGGCTGTAATGAAAAGTTGTGACCTCACAAACAGGGCTCAAGTTAGTGACTAATGTGGGAGCCATGGCAACCTAATTTTGCATTTGGCGACCAGTATTTCATTTATTTTAAATGTTTTTGGTTCTTCAGGAGCCAAATGGCTCCTTAGAAAATGTTCAATCTTTGACGCCTGATAAATGACCATGGCTTTGACTTGCACGTTAGAAAGACATTCAGCATGAATATTCACAAATTTGATTTTTAAGGTGTAGATCTATTACGATTTTGGATGAATTTGTTACCAGCTTATAAAAACCTGTATACCCCCGAAATCACACTGGCAACTAATAGTGTACGTGCGTGTGTGCACGTGTACATTATGTGTATCGATCGGATCCCCTTGAAATATTATTTTACTTTAATCGAGGCCTTTTGGTATATGGAATTAGGAAACCATGCAGCAACACTTGACATATTTTGTTGCAGTAATTGTAAAGATTATTTCTCGTGTAACAATACTTGTTATTTTACATCCTCAAAACACAGACCATACCATTATGCCTACTTAATATCTATCAAATGCCCTGGGATATATCCTTAATCTCTGTAGCTTCGTTTTTAGCCAGCAATAATTAATAAAATCAACCAATCAGAGCTCCTCTTGTTTAGATCGAGAAAAGAAAGTAGTTGAACATTACAATTACGGCCAGTGGGTGGCATGTAGCATTTTGTTAAATAAATGTGATGATTACATGTGAAAATATTGTATTTATGAGAATTCAACAATTTTTGTTATTTTAGGAATTTGTGAGTAACATGCTAATTATATTGATGAATTGTGCAGGCAGATATCTGGAGCTTTGGTTGTTGTGTATACGAAATGATGACACTCAGATTCGCCTTCGAGTCGCCCTCACAACACAAGATGGTGCAGAGAATTCTCAAGGGCAAGGTTAGTCTGAAAACATTCATCTCTCAATCTTCAGGATATGTTTTCCTAAAATTATAACTTATTACATTTCATGTGGTATATGGTGGGAATATATGAGGATATATTCATGTTCACAGAATCTTGATAAACTCAACAGTGTACACTTTAACCTCCAGACTGATAGAGGATATACCTTAGATGCCCCAAATAGATTAGTCGAACAATCACTCACTCACTGTGCCTAATCTATAGCATAGAAAGAGTTCAATTCATGTAGGATTCAGAAGATTAATTCACGATCACAACATTAAATTTGTCATTTATTGAACATTCAAATGTTTTGAGAGATATGTAGTGGATCATTCCATGTATTTGTTTGTATTTGTTTTTCGTCTCCAGGCTCCTAGTTGTCCAGCAAGCTACAGCGAGAATCTTGGTCACTTGACTCAGCAGATGCTGAACAAAGACCCCCTGGACAGGCCATGTGCTGCAGACATCGTGATTCAGCTACAGGTAAAGCTGAACATATTTGAGACTTTTTTTATAGTATAATTTAAAAACAGATTTTCGGGGTTTAGAGCCGCTTTCAAGATTAAAAGTGAAAGAATTTTGAAAAAGCGGATCTAAGCCCAAATTAACAAAATTAAAATAAATAAAAGTAGTCATGGGTACCATAAAAGTAGTGTAGTGTAGAGTAGTAAATGTCTTGCAGCTTCAACGCACCCCAGTTCTTGGTATCCTCTGCCCCACATAGTGTGATCCACATGTACTTTCTTCGCTCCACTATTATGACAATGCTGAATAGTACGAGCTGTTGGTAGCGGATGGGGTATCAGAAGCTCTTTATCATGGAGGTGGCCAGTATGTACAAAGGGTTTTCCAGAGGCTTGAACATTAGGGAGTCGAAATGACCCTTAAAACAAAATTACAAATCAAATTGTATTTAATTCTATTGGTCTTCCACTGTGCTGCTGACCAGTGGCACCAAGATATTATTAATCCTGTCAATGAACAGTGTGCTCTCACTAGACATTCTCAATACCTTGGGGAGTATAGAATATTGTTTTTCATATTATTTTTTATTATTATTATTTTTTTAATACAGCGTCTTATTAAATTTTTAATGTATATTTTGCAATAAAAAGAAATGTTCACATAATTAAAGGCCATGTATACTTAACAGTGTTTGAATTTAAGCGGGTCCTGGGAGTCATTTGAAATTCTGCAGTGTTAACAGTATCTGTGTGACCCCCTGAAAACTACAGATTTGACAGCCATTAACATTAGGCCTATAGAGAAGGACCACCTTATTATTTTCTTAATTTCTAACACTGCTTAATCTACAGCCACAGCAAGACCAGCCCCAAACAGGAAACGGCAGGTCCTCGCCACGAAGCAGACGTAGGTCGTCGCAAACCCAGGTCATTGCAGATCTCCCCGACCTGACCTCGTCACTGAGGTCAGACCGACATTTAATCGCCGACTGCCTGATGGCATATTTCAAGGACAACGTGGCATCGGGGCTCGGGAATGGTTTCAACATTGACATCCTTGCCACTAAATCCCGACTGTCCAGGACTGTCAAGTCCATATGGACCCGCAGCCCCAGTCAAGAGGAGGCAACTCTGTTTACCAGACAGTTTGGGACGCGCCTGCGAGATGAAATCGACTTGGTGGATAATATCGGGTACGGACAAGAATCTAGTCAGTTGGACACGGTGAAGAGAAGTCCGAGGAAGTCTGACCATCGGATAAAGAGCCCTCGGATAAACGACAGCGATTCTGGATGTTCAGTGGACGAATCCGAAGATTGTCATGACAACATGCCAGATCCAGGCAATGTCGTGAAGTGGGCACGTGACAACCTGGCTTCATGCAAACCTACTCCGGTGCCAGAAATAGATGATCCCAATGCAAAGGTCAGATGTCTATCCTTGCATCTATTTTATGATATTTGTGAAATTTTTGTTAAAGTATTTTAGTAATATTTATTCAAAGATAATGTCAGAACAGAATGATTATTATGACCCATAAATCATATATCAAAATAATATATTCATATTAAAAGTGTTATAACATTGTTTATAGCTTACTCTAAACAAGTCTGCAGATTCCAAGATGAAAACCAAGAAGAAGAAGAGTTTTCTTAGAGGTATAAACAATCTGCCACATTTCTGTAGATATTTTCTGAATAACATTGGTTGTATTTTATGTAAAAATGTGTAAAATATATATTTTTTAACCTTTCTACTTTTAATTGTTGTTAAGATGTAGTACAGTCTGCATGAAAAAACATCATGCAGTACCTGATTCAAAAACAACAATTCTGTTATACAGACATGCAAGTTACGTACTTTCCATGGTCCTCTATTGTATATTTTGTTTTTCTTCAGCTATGTCAGAAAGGCAGAAATCAGCATCTGTGGATAAAATGGAAATGCCAAAACAACTGAGCTCATCATCTGTAAGTAATAGCCTTGATCATCCTTGCGTTATGATTTGTTTTGTTTCCTCCCAATTTATTGCAAAGGATAAAATATTTGATTACATTTTTTCTCCATTTTTTTAATATAAAACCATAGTAAAATATTGCCTGTTTTTAAGATCCACAATTTCAATTTTTTTTAAGCAACTCGTTCATGGCCGATATAAAGACATTGTCTCTGAAGTCATTGCTGTCCTTAAAATTATATTCATTGAAGGGCTGTAAATTAACCACTTGAACATTTCTTACTATAAGAATTATTTATGGAATGAATGTTGAGTTGTTAGCATTTTTTGTGCCATGAAGCTAATGGGTCACAAGAACAAATTCCATGAGGCGCAAAGCGCTTCATGGTAAATTTGGTCTCATGATTAATTAGCTTCATGGCACAATGAATACTAATGACTCAACATTCATTCCTTATAATGACAGTCACTAAAAACAAAGGGCAACAAGTTTAAATAACGAGAAATTAACATTTTAATAAGAACTATATTGGCGTATGTAACTATGCAGTAACTAGGTAGCGAAGTGACATGATGTGACACCTGAAAAACAAGCATATGACAACATAAGAACAATCAACGATTGTCATGAATGCAAATGACTTTGATGTTCATGGGGCTATGAAACATAATGACTTCTATGACTTCTATGACTTCTATAGTATATACCAGTATATGCTATATAATTATGTAAATTTGTATAAAAGTGAATAGTCCCTCTGATAACGAAAATAACAGTTTTGAAACACAGAATTTACTTTGTCATGTGCATAGTAGGAATATTGAATATATATTTATTTTATTTAGGCAAAATATGAGTGAGAGTTTTTTAACGCAATTGTTCCTATTTGTAAGATCCACAATTTCCTATTTTTTAAAACAATATTTCATGTTTGTAAGATCCACAATTTCCTATTTTTTAGAACAATATTTCCTGTTTGTACGATCCATAATTTCCTATGTTTTAATATCTACAATTTCCTATTTTTTTAAAACAGTATTTCCTGTTTGTAAAGATCCACAATTTCCTATTTTAAATAACAATATATCCTGTTTGTATGATCCACAATTTCCTTTTTTTAAAAAGACCTCTAGAGTGAATGGAATGCTTCCTGTGGATAGTTCAAGTACAGTAACTCTCTTCACAAGAAGTCAGAAAGTTGTCTTCCAAAACAAAGAGTTCACAGCAGGTGACACGATCACAAAAACCTGTAATGCTGCAACTGATGACACACCGCCATCGCCAGACATCCAGAGGTACGATTTTCTTTTTCAAGTTTTTATTTGGTGGTTCAACTAATATTTTGATAATCTGATTTGCAATCGGAGCTAAAACATAATTATTCTCAGAATGGCACCTTCATCTGAAGTAGAATAAGTTGACATCAACTAATTTTTATAGACATCATGGAGTCACTGTAGGTGATATTTAGAATGTGGCAATAAAGATAGTTTACATGCAAGGGAGGTAATTAAGGTTCATTTCCTGTATATGTTAAGTTCATTTATGTACCAGACATAGCTCATGTGTCTTGATACAACTCAAAGCTGTTCCACGTTTTCCTTCCACCAAAAACAGACTTGCCACAATATAATACTGCGAAAAATATGTATAAACTCACTTATCATAGTCACGGAAGTTTATAATTGTGATCTCGAAGGTAAATATTGATTGCTGTGTAGCAGAGAAGTATATTTGATCAATATGGCCACTATATGTCATGTACTGGTGCAGGATTGGAAATGGCCACTATATGTCATGTACTGGTGCAGGATTGGAAATGGCTACTATATGTCATGTACTGGTGCAGGATTGGAAAATGTTTTCACAAGTATTTTCTGCTACAGATGCTGCGAGTCTGCCCTCGGTGTGGAAATGTTGATACGGGCCAGGCAGCTAACTACTATAATCAATGACGAGAAACTACTACAAGTCAGTATTTTACTTGTGTAAAGTTGTTTATCTAATAGGAATTACAGCTACTTACATATAATTCAATAAATTGGAAAATATCAATAACTAGTGGGACAAAAGTTATACGTAGCTGGTTGTATTTAGAATGTAGCCAGGTATAAGATGCTCATACTGGTCTCGGCCGACTGGGTTACTTTGTCTGGGTTAGCTGGGTTAGTTTGGCTGGGTTACTTTGGCTAAGTCGGTAAAGCATTGGACTCACAATCCAGCAACTGTGTTTCAAATCCCAGGATCGGCATGTAATGGTCTTCTGTTTCAAAAGCAATTATATAATGAAATAAAATGCATAAATCTTCAGGGTAAAGCTTCATCTGATCATTAATTAGGTCAACTATCTGTGATTATATGTATTTAAGCTAAGGGATTGTGCATTTCAATGCTAATGAAGATTTAATAATGCCAGGACTTACGAAACTTTTTTTAGTATGATTTCATGCTCAAACTCAAATTTTATATGGGGATTTGTGAACGAACGTTTGAGTTCAGCATGAAATCGTACTAAAATGTTTTGGTATCTCTGGGCCAAGTATAATAAATATATCGCCCTAAAGTGTTTGTGTTGATCTGATCAATCCACTTTATACCTTGCATGCCTAGCTGGAAATTGGCCATAGTTATGCCACTTCTATGTACATATACTTGAACTAATTTATGAGGTCATGTGGCAACACAATGGTAGAAGTTGGACCGGAGCCAAAGGGTTAAAATCCTGTCCTGGAAGCCCAGCATCAATGTTCGCGAAAAATAATAATTCAAGATCGTGTCACATGTATTCTGTTTGTCCCTCAGGCTCAACTTCAGGATCTGATTGGCTGGAGAAACTACAGGAAGTACGGGTCCTATATCATCAGAAGCAGTAGGCCTCCATAGTGATCTAGACTCTGGGTGTCACTAGGGAGATGTTCCTTTCACCGCAGTACAATGTTCGCAGGATAACACCATTGTGCCATAGGAACAAAACCATACACTGTACAGAACCTGTGCCATCTGCTCTCATTAGTGAGGTGGTGCAGACAGCACAGGGGTATTACAGTGACGTCACACATCTGAGGGCACATTTTGCTTGTGCGAGAAGTGTGCGAGCCGTTTGTTTCATGGTTTCAGTACAAACAGTATAGACGGCAAGAACAGTTCAAAGGAACAAGCCATCTTGTGATATGATGTTCTAGTTATTCATTGGATTCAAGTCTCTTCGACTGTGGTACTGTCTAGCATCATCAATGGAAAAATTATTATTTGAACCATTAAATGGCACATCAGTTTCACATTCAGGATTTCCTTCCAGGGGTCTACATTAACTTTTTGAGGCACCTGTCCCTGTGTCCTGTGAACGTTTCGAGAATAGGCCCCTAGGGTTATTTCACTTGTCCGCCTGTGGATAATACCTGTCCAAGGAAGGTGGACGATCTTTACTGTCCAGCCCTGCCTGCCACACAAAAATGACATCTACTATTCAATGCAACAGGGACATTCTATTTTTCTAGTCTTAATCAACAAAGTGATGCCTCATTTTTCATTGGGACAGCAACATTTTGCCGAGCTTAAAGCTCTATATCCAGAACACGTTAGTATTTATACTGACGGTTCAAAGGATGGCGT
>JAUTBT010055083.1:0-15400 GCA_032361225.1 Lepetodrilus schrolli | reverse complement strand
AGGGGAGGTAAGCCTAGTCAATTTCCAGATATTGCTAGGGTAAACAAGGTCATGGTCAGTGTCCAAGAATTTGCACTTCAGATGGCTGAACTTAACACATCCGCCGCCATGGCCAGAGCAAGGTTTTATGAAAACCTTAGGTTTTATGAAAACCTTGGTCAAATGAAGCCTTCCTTCTGGCAATATGAACTCTCATCTGCCATTCCAACTGCAAACATCTGCAAAAAATGTTTTCTGACGTTACTCCCACAAGTTGCTCAACCAGGAAATAAATAATTGTAGTCTGGGGCCATATACCGATAACGCCCTATAGCCAGTGTGTTAACCATCACATAATGGTTGCAAAGCAGAGGACATGTGAATATTGTAGAGGACAAGTGGATGTTCATTTGTTGTCATTGTATATTAGCTAACCACACACATATTTACAGACCTTTAACACGTATCTCCGTATTGCTAGTTCCGCATTATATTTGTGATAATAAATAGCAAAGAAAAAACTAAATTCTCCATCTGGAAAAAAGGAAACTTATGACGGTCTGAAAGATGCCTTACGAAAGGGCTGTACCGTAGTCTAGGTAAAATTCATCGGTACGCAATGGTATCAGTCAATGACATAAACACCCATTTACGCACGGACTAATGTGCGACACTTTCATAAAACACATGCACTTGAGACTACAGACTCAAGTTCTAATACCCTTCCTTGCTACCAGATTACGGCATATGAAACTTAGCAAGTCGTTGTTGGTCTTGGCCTAATACAACATTTGCCTCGTTTCAGAGTCTATAGACCTATAATATAACAAACATAGTTACTATGTATCCTGTTCCAGGATCCAAACAAAATCATAGCAGGATCCTGGCAGGAAACTTTCACCTCGGGTGTTCAAGCCCCAAGATTACGAAACAAATTTTTAGTACGATTTCAGGCTAAACTCTAAGTTTTTTTCCCACAAATCCGCATAGAAAACTTGAGCTTGAGCATGAAATCGTACTTCAAAAGCTTCGCAATCTTGGAGCCAAGTTTATTTTAAACATCCACGTTAGGTGTCCTGGCCCGAACCACTAACAAAACACCTGGCCTTTTCTTTTGCTGTGCACAACATAATAGATATACACTATAATAATATATGTATTATCCAAGAGGATATTGAAAGACCGAATCCAAATAGAATTCACCACTCGCAGGACGTAATATTGACGATTGCCTTGTTGTAATACTGTTTCAAGTGTTAAGATAAACCACGCAGTGACAAACGGGTCTCTTGACGTAGTGGTCAGTTAGTAAATACAATCAACTGGGCACTCTAGATCATAGCATCCAATTTAAGGTTACAAACACCGAACACCATAACCAGAAAATGTCGCATGACCTCGTGGCCCCCCGACTGGTCAGATGATAAACTACCGACTGGTCAAACATGCACACGCACAGTACTGGTCTGCGGACAGTAATAATTTGTGGATCAGACCATAAATGACCCGACCCTGTTCCACAGAACGACCCTGTTCCACAGAACGATCCTACGTTCATGAGTCGTAACTCGCTGCATATGAGTTACTAGTCCTTGTCAAAGACTTTCCGTTTCAATATTTTCTATTCTTAATGATTTTTATTTTTTTTCGAAAAAGTGCCAATTTAAATGAAAAAATAAAATCATTAAATTGCGAGACAAAAAAAAATGCTTCGAAACGTTTTTGACAAGAACTAAGGAGTTACAACTTGTGGCGTTATAGCATACAAACAAAACACAAATAATTAATGTATGCACAATTGTAATGGTATATATATTAACAATAATACCAGTAGTACTATTAATATACATAATTTTTCAAAAGTCCATTTATTATGTACTATATCCACGTACGAAAGCATGCTCAAAGTTAAATGTTAGTCCGACAACATTGGACACGGTCAGGGATACTAGGGTTAAACAGTAAGTACATTTCTATGATTGGGGCCTGTTATGTATTTATTTACGGCCGAAACGCACTGTGCCCATTGGCTATTGGTCATGTTGCTATGGTAACGTAAATGCTGTTTTCCAGACCAATGTTGCCAATTGAGGTTGAGCCTGGAGTTCAAGTAAGTGGGGGATAACGACTCCATTTAGCAGACATTAAGTGATTACTAGTTGTATGGAAATAGTACGTTTGGGTATCGGATATTGCTTGACCAAATTATTTATCGTTGATGGGCGACGACATACTGTCATAATAGTCCTTGTAGACAAACACTTGTTTATATAATCGCACGGTTATATATTTCAGTGAAAATTGAGGAAACGTAGATTATCATTGAAATAGAAAACCTTGGGATTAGACACACATGTGCTTGTCAACAGCTAAGGAAACATATATGTACAGTGTTTAAAGGTACACAATTACGGGTTTGTTTACATATTTCATAGTCAAGCGTATTTTTACATGCAGGTATGTACATTTGATGTGTCTACACAAGTATATTTGGTAACTAGCTACATTTCCCGCATATCCTACTGGTTTTCAATATTTTCATATTTTATTATTTTTTAATATATGAACTATATATAATGCCTGGTATTAGTGGTCGTGAAAGGTTATTTTGACCGTGCTCAGTGATTAGATTTTTACTCAACAGCTTCATGATCAATTGTTTAATTTTCTGGGATTCCCCCAAAAGGAGTAAATTGCGAAACGACGGTGAAAACGATGAGAAATCAACACTCGCATGGTTGAAATTGGAACTAGAGGTGAATTAATAACCATAAAATAGTAACGAAGGAAGACTGGAACTATCGTGTTGTAAGTTTAACGACAATGTCATAATGTAATGTTGTAAGTTTAACGACAATGTCATACTGAAAGTCATGAAATGTAAGTGAGCATCTTATCCTTAATCGCGTAATTCTTAATTCGCGTTAGTATCTTACGGGGCACATCACAGTTTCTCATTATCAAGTAGTTCCTCTAAATAGTAAGATTTGCACATGTTCCATTGTCCGTGCCCTAGTGTCTTTGCATGTTATGTAATATATATAATATTTTTGTTCCAAATAAACTGGGTTCCCTTTACATTTCCTCGCTATTCGGAAGTAGAAGGCATCATTCAATGTAGGGTAGTTAGGACACTTTTACTACATTCCAGCCATGTGAGTTCTTGTTGATATACAGTGCCTGTTTATGATTGCATTTTGACAATTCCTGTCATGATTAACATGCCCTTTTAATATGTTTATATGCACCAGTGAGCCCTTCTGTACAAGGGGATATGAGGCTACTACATTGATACACCAGTTTTCCACCAGCAAATGGTCAAAGTAACCTATTTTACATGATAAATGATAAGGAAAATACACTTTTACTTGGCCATAAAATGGTATGAACTGTATTCATAATTAGACATTGCTTTATTCGTAGTCTGGTTGGTTTAGCTTCTAATAACTTACTTCGGCAAAACAAATAGGGCATACTATGACGTACAACGGTAATCATAGCTCAATCCATTAAATCCATTAAAATTAGGAGTTGTAGGTGGTTGATAGATTCTCTCTCAACTCTCAACTCAACCTGAGATCCCCTAAAGAACAGTGACTGTGCCTAATCAAGCAGGGAGAGAGTCAGACAGCACACACATGCTCCTAAATCGGAAATACCACGTGTAGTACCGAATCTCATCACATAGTACAGTATAACCCCCAGGGAGTTGAGCGATAGTACACGGGCACCAGGGGAAATAAGACGTATGGGTTCATCCGTGAAGTCAAATTCCTCGTCACTGATCAATTTCGATAACAGAAATGAAACGTTGGTACGCCGATATATACTCGGTCAACGCGTAAATCGATGTCAGTTATAGGATCGGACCAGCTTAAAGTAAACCTATTATAATTATTGTTCTATTACACTACGGGTTAATGTCGGTATTAGACACAATGCTCAACGCAGAGCGGGTACACTATCAAAGTAGGACTAATGGTGCAAATGGTTCACAACGTTAGATCATTACAGTTGTAAGTACATATATGTGCCTAATATGACTTTATCAGACGCTCTTTAGAATATTTGGATATGGTGCACTGAACTATTCGTGCCATTCATTGTTTGCTCCTAGAATATATCCGCACATTCACGTCATGTCATACTGCTGATTGTGTTTGAATCGGGAGTTTAGAAACGTTTTCAAAATCATTCCGATCATATCTAGTTACCAGCGTGATTTCCAGGGTGTACGGGTTTTTACAACCTAAAATTTCTCGTATCTAGAGATTATTAACCGAGTGTCTTTAGATGTCGTCTATATCCTGCACTTAGGGATAATCTTTGTATTATACGAACTTCAGCGATTCTAATATCTAGAGATTATTCCTAAATGCAGGATATATACGATATCTAAAGACACGAGGTTAATAATCTCTTTATCATCTAATGTCAAGCTTAAATACTTCTCTATAAGAAGAAAACATCAACGTGTGAATCGACATTTTAAAGTTACGCGTCGGAAATCATGCAGGGCAGTAAATTGTAAATCGCATCACTCATTGTAAAGGAAAAACAACAACTTTAAAAACAATTCTCATTTTTATTACAGATTTATGAATATATTAAATCTAGTCGATTAGCACATACTCTCTAGATCATAATTGTCATCTTGCTTACTATTTCCATACAATAGCATTTATAAATAGTAATATGACGTCACATGAAAATTACGTCATGTGAAAATAGCTCCCTAATTTGCAGTTATTAGTCAGGCAAAATAGTATGATACACGAACTATCTGTATAGTTCCTTGTTCTCGTAAACTTACTTGAATTGCGTTCTTATTACTGGTTATTTCAAGGTATATTGGTAACATTTTAATAAATACTATATTATTTTATATGTATGCACATACTATTTGGCAAAGTTCAACATATTATTTAGAAACACATGGGAAAAACAGTGTAAATAATGTTCATATTCAACTTTCCATTAGATGATACATGTAGGTGCAAATGTATGGCAGTACCTGGGAGTCAAAGTTAACACAGAAAGCAATCTGATATGGCTCCTCTCTGCAGTGGGCATTTTCTAGAACAACATACCATACTATAACCTTGATAGCTTTATTGAACTGTACTAAAATGGTCAATTGATTAATATTGGTCAATATATATGTGCATGGACGAGATGGTGTGATGATGGCTTATCACATGTAGATCTAATAGATCATGCAAAACATTGTGTGATTTGAGATATATCTAAAGACACGAGGTTAATAATCTCTATGTAGTCGACCACTCGAGCAGTATACCTCCATGCACTCCTGCAGGCGACCGTACGCCCACACATTGGCACACTAGTATATCACTAGTATATCTTTTTTTTCTAAAACTTAATTTAAAAAAACACAATCCAGCTTGATATATTATGACTACTAAATAGATTTGATTATATTCGCGTTAAGCTTAGCGAAAAACTCCCAGAGGACACTTCAAGTGATTGAAGACAGTTCAAAGTTGCTTATTAGAAGCAAGTATTTGCTGCGTTTATTTCAATTAGGCGCTTATTATTGAGTCTAAATACGTTAAAGCTTCCAAAATTGATTTTTACTACGCCAGTGAGCTCCTTAACTCTTCTTAAATGCCAGCAGAATGCAGAAGAAAAACACAAGTGAATTAAGTTGAAAACAGAAGCGGTAAGACGAACCATTTCCATAACATTGGTGACGATATGCGAACTGGTCTGTGCTATACCACTGGCCTAAGAACGTGCGTAACATAGCGTTCATAGCCCTACTATGTGAATCTAAGATTGTCGTACGATCGTAAGAACGTTTCGAGAATAGGCCCCCAGGCATTTATACATTGTTTTTGGGAAATTTGAAATTTCAATATTGAAGGCCTCCAAGGTAATTGTAATAAGCTTATGAAGGTGGCATCGATTGCTCTGTGTATCGCAACACAGTCAGAACTGTTTGATGGTCGGGAGCGATGCCGATCACCAAACTCCTTTCACTGCCAGTGAAGGACTCCAATATGTATGGCTGATTACCTCTGGTATCCAATGTTAGAATTAGAATGGCGGTACTCGTCTATCTCAGATGTCTAAGCAAGCGTATGCGAACTAAATAAAGTAGGATTAAATTCGTACTCCTCAAAGCAATTTAAAATTTGATTTGACCATCTTCTTTAAACTGTTCACACACAAGGTATATACTTGCATATTCTCCGACAGACCAATGACAACCAGTTTCAATTAATCTCCTCATCAATCCATTTATTTTCCTGATGGCAGAGGGAATTCACGCTAAGATTAATTCCTGTGACGTCTACACATAACACCATAGGGCATAGTCCAGCACAGTATATCAATGCAAACTATTAGTAATTGGGTCAGTCAGTACGTTGTGGATGTATAGTAGAAGTGGAGACTCTTTATGTTGCTGTGTATTCCATTTCCAACATAAATCCACAATACACAGACAAGGGGGGGAGAGAGAGAGAGAGAGAGAGAGAGAGAGAGAGAGACAGACAGACAGACAGAGAGAGAGACAGACAGAGATATGTCAGTGCGTAGACGAGGCTTTAGAGTTTTATTCATGCCATGTGATTCGTGGTAGTTTATGAATTAAGTAGTAATCTATTAATTACCCAGTCAGTAATTTAGCTTTGGAGATGAACATGCTTATTGCCGTTTCCTTGGTTAAGCTAGGTAAAGTAATACAAGCTAGGTAAAGTAATACAAGCTTTAGGCAGATGGTAGTGTGGGCGGATTTCGGGGATAAAGGTCCCAAGTTAGAACCAGTCCTGGGGCCACGGCGTCAATTTCCGTCAAAATTACTTTACCTTACCGTAAATGTGAGAGTTTAACAATAACACACAAAATAATCTGAGAGCATCTACAAGCACTAAAACTATATTGAAAAAAAAATACATTAAAATATTAAGGCGTGTAGAGATTCTGAATACTTGTACTACAGCTGTTATTTATATCTGAGCTAACTGTAACTGCTAATTTCTGTATCTATGTTAACGTTCTTCCTACTGCAGATGACACACACCTTATAAGAGCAGAAAGTGTCATTAATACGGCAGAGAAAATATATTAAATCTCTTTGATATTGAAGAGTCAAGAAATAATGTTTGAACAAAAATTATATGACTTTCATGCCTTTGAACAGTTTGGAAAATGCTAATGTGCTATTCGGTTTTGTGTTGCCACATAGTCGTATGTTGCTATTGGCTATTGCGATGTAAACAAACGAATTATAGAACAGTAGTTCCTTCAGAGCGACGTTCATAATTGTCCTTTTTTCCCAACAAAGTCTGGAAATTCTCCAGCAATGAATATTTCCCGAAATAATTTTTACTTGATTAGCTAAAATACTACTTTACGGCTAATGATGCATGCATTATATTTATCTAAAACCACATCTCACAGTTGAAACCATCTGAAAATACTACTTTCGATTCAATTTAAAGTTGCAAGGTCATGCTGTATGTCATCTGTAGATTTCCAGAGTCGCTACGCTTTTTATGTACTCTCGTATTTCAGCGGCACACGGCAATCGGAAATGGCCATTGCCGCTAGATGGCGCTTAGCGGAAGTAATCCCAGAATCCATCAGGGTACGTCTACTAATCTAGGTTGACTCCGATGACTTGAATGGCTTCATTTTACGTCGTGTCTTGAAGGGATCAGTGAGGGACTGCATGCATGGCCTGTGCTCAGACCCTCGCAATGACATATGTTACAGTTAAAGGGTTTACACGATAGAGATTCATTTAAAATAACCAGCATGCCGCTGCTTCTTTGAGATTGTTTTTGAGCTAACTCTGTAGTTTCGCGACTTATAAGCAGTGTCGGCACAGCCTAGCGATCACCACTCTGGTGGGGGGAAACGTAGGGATCTAGCTTTTCGTTCGTTGAAATCACTTGGACAGGTAGACATACGGTAGGTAGAAAATGAAACACGAAAGTGCTGTAATCAAATTGGGTAACGATCCTTCCGAAAACAAATACTAGTAAATGAAAATAACCTGGTGGTTACCGTATCACTCAAAATGGATACAGAATTCGCTGTGATACAATATTCGTTTTGATTCAGTTGTATATGGATTGGCACAATATTCATCGTTTTACAGTTAGATGTAGATTGGCCGGTACGCTAATCATTTGGTTACAGTTTGGCTGTAATATTCATCGTGTTACAGCTTGATGTGGATGGGTACAGATAAACTGACTACTCTACCGGTGTTTCTGATTACAACCTAGCTGGTAATTGATATATTATACTGAATACAATTGGTCATAGTGCCTCTCTTTCCCCGAGGACCTGCCGTCTATTCATCTGGTCCTAGGAAAGGTATTGGCTACTCTCAAGGCTTCAACATCAGAAGCTGATGTCACTGGCAAATCAATATACTGTCAAACTCAGTTCATCATACGCCGATGCTACGGGGGAAAACCCCCATTGGTGATCAGGAGAGAAACGTACATTCTGAATACCTTTTGATTTTGTAGATGATAAAACGTGGAAATATACTGATTCTTTATATGTGAAAACTAATCAGTGCCTATATTACGTCTGTATAGATGCCCCTGTGTACACGTGCTCTTTCCGAGGATGGCTGGTTATAATGGAGCAAAGCTTCATAAATATCTTCAACCATAATTCCAACATATATTACTTAATGTACGTAATTGTTCTACTAATAACACATGCTAGAAATCACCATTCGTAGAGTAGATGCACTTGAACAATGCTGTAAGCTTGTCAACAATCTCGAAATAGCACGACTAATAAGCCCACATCAAATTCTAGATTCTCTGTATTATGTGTGCAAATGTATTTCGATAATTCACAAATACGGCAGCTGTTTACGAGGGTATCTAAGCATCAACTTGGGATTTTGTATTGCTTTGATCACTTCTAAAGCTCAATCGTGTATATAACTATTATATCAGTAGTGTAATAAACGTCACGTATTGTCACCTTTTGTCTCGATGAAATCTCGTGAAGCATCGTAATGGAAATGGTGGGTTATCTCCATGGCGCCACTCTAGACAGGTCTTGTCATTCTATGTAGATATATATTGTCTAAATGACGTTTCAATCCGATGCTTTGTATATAAATCGACCTGAATAAAACTACTTTTACCATGGAATCTACTTTGCAAATTGATCGTAAGTACGCATATTCTTCTCGGCTGGACTCGATTTGAGGCCTCTATAAGCAGACGATGTTGTTATCAGTTACAACCACTGTTGAGTCGTATGACCATCAGAGAGAATAATGAGAGTTAAAAGCAAATTGTCAAGAAGGAAATGATAGGATTTTCCCCATAGCACGACAGAAAATATTAATCATTATATTTGTAACAGTTCCTGGTCATAATATTGATATGTTTCAACATGACAATCCAAACTACATAGTTGTTACAAATCTGACCTCTGAAAGATATTATAACATTGATGCGAGCAATTGGATATGCTATCGTTACCTAAGTAATTCTTAAAGAGCATGTACATATAAGTCATTAATTATATTCGAGTGGCTTCAATTGACATAGTTCTGTAATTATTACTGACTACTATGATGCGTATCTGTAAAAAACACTCGTAGCAGTTTTAGTCGTTTGTTTCCAGAGGGCATTCTGATCATATACACTATAGACTTCATGTTGTGATATTAGTCTGCGAATCGAAGATTACCGAGAGAACAACATCTTGTATTGACATTCTGGGAGCAATAATGGAGAAGATGGAACTTATATCAAGTTCAACATTGCATGTTACTATTTAATCTTAAAAGCGACTTTGCACACCAATTCATACACAAAATAATATAATTTTCTATATTCGTATTAATATTATATGATCATAACTCCCTGATATCAAAACACATTCTCTATATAGTATCATACACAGCTGTATCTGTTAAATTATATGAGTAATTCTATGCCTTGGTAATTTTCACTGAATAGACTTCATTACTACTGATGCGTGTCATCCGTCAAAGGGGTAGCGTTGATGTTTGCATTGTTTTATTGGAGTAAGCCCTGTGTGTAATCACATATCGACCTGTCGTTGATATGAGTAAGCTCTTGATAGTGGTTCTCTATTTTAGCAGCATGTGGCCCTCAGTCAGTTCTATTCTCGGTAAAGCACCAAATGGTGGTACATGAGGAAAAAGGGATAAATATACATTATTCAATACACGTGGTGGATATCTACGGTGTAATAACGATTCAATAATCAACAGTGTTGATTACGTCTTTTTGTGTTCTTCGTGCTTATGTGAAATGTACACGTTTTCTATTTCTAGTTCGTCCTCTCGATAAAGCTGTTTGTCAGCAGCTTTCAATGGTTTATTACATTAAAATGATTATATTGAATAATTAACTCGATACGAGTGGTTACGGAAACTATGTCCCTCGTGAAATTAATGTTCAAAGCTGAAGCTCGGAACTGTGAACATTAATTTCACTCTGTACATATTTTCCGTAATCACTCGTATCTCGTGAGTTATTCTCTAAATAATTGATACATGTAACATGGCCTATAACAAATTAATTTAAATGAATTCATCATATTCTTTCCAGAGATCTTTCAGAGTTGAATAAACCCTGGTCTTAGCACAAGAGACAGTGTTCTGACCATCGCTTCCATTATTTTCAAGGCAATAACCTCGTGGCATTAATCCAGTTCATTAGCAGACAGACAGTGCAGCAAGTACGTTCCTGTCAAAAATAACATTATATTAGCAGAAGGGGTGATTTGTTTAGAGGGTTCTTACAAGTGCTGAGGCAAACAGTATGGCTTCATACTGTGACAATATAAAACAATAACCGTCGGATAGTCTTCTGTTGGCGCCGAATACCTTACAATTCGTTTATACCTATCACACATAAACTTATACAGATGTGTTTACTGTTCTAAGTGAATTGATGACAGTGGCCGCGACACACAGGCATCACACATAGGGCAATTACATCAACTGGATTGACAGGTACTTAAACCTAAGGCAGTAATGATAAATGTTTTCAGAAATCAGCTGTTGAAAATAAGAAAGTGTACCACGCGGGGTCTATCTATCCAGTAGTGTGTGAATGGGTTTGCCGTAAGTGATGCATTCTCTATAGGTTCATCTTACAGACTTGGGTTTAAGTCCAATTCATGATCACTGACAGTGCGTACATAGTCATCGTCGTGTTCAACGCAGGCTGTTATTGAGGAAGAGATGTCTCTACGTGAAGCAAATTGGAAACAACTTGGCGGACAGAAATAGATAACACTCCTGTATATACTCTGTCATTAATAAACACTCCTGTATATACTCTGTCATTAATAAACACTCCTGTATATACCCTGTCATTAATAAACTACATATAGTCGATTACCAGAACAAACACTCTCCAGAATGGATTGATTTGCTTTCAAAGGATGCGTGGGATCTTGCTAGGGAGGAACAAGTTCCTGTGTTTGTTAAAACCAGGCTGTTTAGAGATTTTATCACATTCCTTAGCATGGAGTCAGATGTTAACTATATGGCGCATACATAACGTTATGGAGTTTTGTTCCGGCGCTAGGGGTTCCTGTGAAATAGCTGCAGGGTAGGTATTGTTGGAAGCTCGATTTTTCATAACTGTATACCTTTGTAGGTGACTAATTCACGAGACAAATCTCGGGTATTGAGAATAATTACTCCCAGCTCCACACAGATCAGCCACCAGCCCGCTCCGCCGTCAGCGAAAACTAGCAATTAGCATGTTCCTCTGTAGTCGAGACTAAATCCTCCAGGGAACAGTGCTTATGTGTAACACTGCACCGAGTGTCGAATATGCCCAGCATACTAAGTAATGACGTCCATTGTGCGTATATGTGACTAACGAAACATGAACATATATTCTGACATCTGAGGACGGGGTATTGTTTTATCCTACAGATAGGAATCCGATCCTTCCGACGTAAAGATAATAACGAATATAGATTGTTTTGAAATAACAAGAAAATCGTGTTCACGACTGTGACCGATTGTATTATTTAATCCGGATATTATCTGAAGCGTTCGTAGAGAGTCGTATCTCACCCCAATAGTCACGTTCCCTGGTACAGACAGCGTCATCTGTAGGTATTAACGTATTCAAGGTTCCACTTCGTTATATTGTCGTGTATACCACACTGCTCAGATCAATACCCAAGGGAATTGTAATTCTCACCTGTTTTATGATTAATTGCTATGATTTACTGTAATTCATCTTGTTGTAATAGACGTTGTCATTAACGGGAGCCATTATATTATGGTCATCTGTTAATGTGATATGGCTTTATATGAAAAACCTGATATCTTTCAGCATATGATGTCTCCCTGTAAGCGGTATCGGATGACCTGTCCTTTACTAGAATCTGATTTGATGATACCATGAGATTTATAGCATTTAAACAAAAGATCTAATACCATTTTAAAATAAGCTCAAAAACATAAATAGGAGGCGTGAAAATTTGTCCGCTATGAAACTCAATCTAATGGAAGACCCGAGCGTATTCACCTGTCATTTAAAAGATCAAAGTGGTATATGAATTATTCCCAATGCTTTATTACGTCTGCAGTAATTAACTCGAGCCGGAATACCGCTTATCATTTCCGGTGATGTTGTCATAGCTATCATTTATATCAGCATGTGTCAAAGCCATCATCACACTACATGCTAGTTCGGTTATGATATTGAACTATATACTTGATGGAGGAACTGTATATGAATAATGTATATTGATGTCATAGCAACGGTGCCACTTGAAAGAAGGCGTGCAGACAAAAGCTGACAATGTATGGGCTTAATATTTCTTTATTGCGTTTGAAATTATGCCATTTGTCAATTTTCCAGTAAATACAGATACTAATTGATGTACATAATTTCAGTCAGGCAGGAAACCGGACTACAAACCCTAGTTCGAATCCATTCCTAAGGACTACAAACCCTAGTTCGAATCCATTCCTAAGAACTACTATAGTCTGTACCGTAGAGAACAGTTTTCTAAGGACAGTGGCGATATTTGTACCTTAAAAACCTTTTCTATTCATCACTTTGGAATATTTATTTTACTATATTTTTTTTCACTGATTAAATTATTTCCCTCAATGCTGGGATATATATCTCCAATAGAATACATTCGACAACATACTGAACATGAAATATTACCACGGGGACTTGTAGAGCGGACCCAGTGCATATGACATTTCTCTTGTGTGAAACGAAATGATGAAATTTAAGTTAGGTTACTTTTAGTAACTGAATGCAAAATTATGCATTACTAGTCCAACAAACGTACGGATATTATTTATTTTATTTTATTTAGTTTGTTAATAAAACGGTTATGTTGACTGGTTTTGACAAGTCAGATGCACTGGGTCTGCTCTGGTTCATACAATGTTTCATGCAGTTACCGCCACTACAGACAATACTGATGTCAAGTGAAATATAAAATTAGCCTTTGATAGACAGTAATGGTGGAGATGACATATTATCTTCTTCACTCAGTCCGGCCTGTCCAGGAGTGGTCAGCACTCGATATATATCAATTATTTGGGCGAGTCACGTGACCAAGTTTCACCAGCGGTGCCTGTCTAATCAGTGTGTTCCTTTGCCTGAACGATGTCTGGGTTAAGTTATCAGCTTTCCGCCCCCTTAGACCATGACACGAACCAATATATAGAAATAATGGACTTAGTATCGCTATGAATATGCTCTGACAGAGTCTTCTAACCTGAGATCCGGTCTGTCAATTGGAAAACGTCTTACATTGTATTGAACCATTCAGATAGATTGGTATAATGCTTCTTTTTTCGAGGAACCAATTCACCCAGTGACCCTTACAGTTGCTTTCATCAAAGGCTTGATTATTAGTTGCATTGTTGTAAATAGATGCTATAGCGTGAATTTGGAAATACTAGATGTATTCAGTTGAACGTTATTGGAGAAAATCTGCAGCTTAATGAACAATCACAAGCGTGAAGGTGGTTGAAGGTTTGTACGCATGTTTAAATGCTATATTACACAGGTGATCTTAGACCGTATAAGGTAAGGTGCACACCTATATACTGAAGAAGCTGGACTAGTATATAGGATGGTCGAGGAAACAGGAGACTAATGTTCGACTATATCCTGGAAACCCCGACCAGTATGCTTACTTACATCAATCAAATGTATTTGACGGAGATTTAAGTAGGCATAATGGTCCGGGTTTCGACTACGCTTTTAATGTTTAACCAATTAGTACGTGCAATATCTACACACAAACACACATAGACATACATACACACAAACATACATAGACACACAAACACACAAACACATAGGTAAACACAGGGATACCCAGACACATACACATAAACACGAGGAGACAAATAGGTACGCTCGCGCGCGCACATACACACACATACACACACATACATACACACACATACACACACATACATACATACACACACCACACACACATACACACACATACACACACATACACACATACATACACATGCACATACACACACATACACACACATACACACAATACACACATACATACACAAACACATACACACATACACACATACATACACAAACACATACACACATACACACACATACACATACACACATAGACACACACACATACACACACATACACACATACACACACACATACATACACACACATACACACACATACACACACACATGCACACACATACACACACACATACACACACATACACACACATACACACACACACACACATATACACACACACACACACACACACAGAGGCAAACACGCACACAAGCAACACGTAGTTTTAAATAATAAACAATTACTGTGATCCAGAAGGAAGAGTTATTCTACATTCTAGAGTGTCAGTTCGTTGACCTGCAGCTCATCTATATTACAAGAGGTCTGATGGACTTCCGATATTTAATGCATTTAGAATACGAGTGGGCCGATATGATGGGAAATATGTGGATGACAATACAATATTAATGCGACTATTGGAGGCCATCTGATTTACACTAGTGGTATTGGTAGGAGTTACTAGTGGTATTGTTAGGAGTTACTAGTGGTATTATTAGGAGTTACTAGTGGTATTATTATGAGTTACTAGTGGTATTATTATGAGTTACTAGTGGTATTATTATGAGTTACTAGTGGTATTGTTAGGAGTTGCTAGTGGTGTTATTAGGAGTTACTAGTGGTATTGTTAGGAGTTACTAGTGGTATTATTAGGAGTTACTAGTGGTATTGTTAGGAGTTACTAGTGGTATTATTAGGAGTTACTAGTGGTATTATTAGGAATGACTAGTGGTATTGTTAGGAGTTACTAGTGGTATTATTAGGAGTTACTAGTGGTATTGTTAGGAGTTACTAGTGGTAT
>JAUTBT010055072.1:0-15401 GCA_032361225.1 Lepetodrilus schrolli | reverse complement strand
TCTACAATTGAGGTCACGTACAGTTACTATACTGGCCTTAAGAGTAGATGGTATGGTAGGTGATGGCGACCGTATTGAGAAGGAACCTATTACTGTGAGAATTGGATGAACTTGTCTAAATCCAGTGGCGCAATGGTACTTATCACGGTAGATATTAACTTTACTAGCATTACACTGTTATTTCACTGCAGCTAACGTTTTTCGACTTCACTGATTGGCTATAAATTGATTATCACTGAATATAAATTTGCATTGCTATCCTACTATTGCAAACTATTTTGGATTCACTGGTCAGTTATAATGGTGTGTGATATTAATGAGCCAACATTGCAATGTATTACTACGCTGAACAGTAAAATAAGCTCTAGAAAAGAAAATATAGTGGTGTGGCATATATTTAGAAATTAAGCGTCTTAGTTTCATATTGGGTGATATATAGAATCTCAGCCTTGTGTTATTGGCCTCGGATTTTGCTTATTTTTATCAAGTCGTTTGATAACATTGATATCAAAGGATCCGGCGGACATTCTTTGTATATACACCGGTGTTCAATGATGCCCGCCAACAGAACTGATGACGTGCATTGTGACCTTAAACAAACATTGCAACTCTGTGAAACATTCTTCATTTGCAAAATAACACGAAATACATCACGCTTTTAGATCAGTTTTCTAAGTAAGACATACCGGTACAAAAATGGGTTCATATGTACTACAAATGGTGCCATCACAAGTGACGTTGTGTTCGAGGTGGGTGGGGGTGGGAGAGCGGGGTGGGGTGGGGGGGTGGTGGTCATACCAATACACGATGGGCGTGACATTGGGCTACTATATCAAAGGAGATCGTACTTGTTAACCCTAAAATAAAGATGGAGCGCCAGTGACCTAAATTGACCCAATTTGGTCATATTATATGAAGTTCGTATATCTGTGTTATATGCATGTGCATGTGGAAGGGTTTCGAGAGTCTATACTGGATTGAAAAGTACAAGCTGTATTCTCTTATCTAGAGATATGTACGATCGCAACCAACGAGCTTCGTATAGTACAAACGTGGATCATGCATTCTGTCCATGGAATATGCCCGTATTTTACACTGTTGACCATTAGTAGCGTTATTTCGAGTCATATGTGACACGTTTTGCAAATGTTATTACCGATCAACTGCAGGTTACTATTGATGCTGTATGTTGGTACCCTCAACAATAGGTCACTAGTCATGCTATATCGTTGGTACACTCAACTATATGTTACTAATGATACTATATCGTTGTTACACTAAGTTGTAGGTCATTAGTGATGCTATATCGTTGGTACACTCAACTATATGTCACTAATGATGCTATATCGTTGATACAGTCAGCTGTAGGTTAGTTGTGATGCTATATCGTTGATACACTCAACTATAGGTCACTAATGATGCTATATCGTTGATACCGTCAGTTGTAGGTCTCTAGTGATGCTATATCGTTGGTACACTAAGTTGTAGGTCACTAGTGATGCTATATCGTTGGTACGCTCAACTGTAGATCACTACTGATGCTGTGACGCTGGTACAGTTAACTGTAGGTAACAACTCACAAGTGAAGCTGCAGCCCGTATCAGTACCTATAGGTCATGGTGACTCATAAGTGACAAACATTACAAACGTAGTTACAGATCGTTCCTACAATCATCACACATCATATACATAATCTAGAAATTGGCTACGTTCACACACACACACACAAAGTTATAATTCTAAGAAATATATATTCTCAACATTCATCGACAATTAAACGAAGTCGTTCTATTGATCCGGTGTTTCAGCATATGACACACAGGGGACACAGTCATAATGCTATGGAACCTTGTTTTAAAACTTGTCATATAATCACCTTTCTTTTGCAATTGTAGTCCACTGAATCATATATCAAAGAGAAAACTATATTTCAGTAGACATTGGGGGGAAATAGCAATGTGCGTATGTTTAGTTTCTGACACGTCTGGTGTCACGTTCGTATCCCTTCTGGGGCGAGTTACGTAACTTGGATTATTGAAGACGAACTTATTCGTGTTATTTCTCGTAGTTGACTCACGTTTGTGTTTAACTTGATACGTTGATAGTGAAAAACATGTTATGGCCAAGTCTCGCTTAGACCCATTCTAACTATAAGAGATCACCAGAACTGTAACTTCAGCCTGTTTTTAGTGAGTTGTTGTTGTTGGTCTGACGGAAGATCATTACTTAAAATGTAGTCGATGTTTCTTCACAGCGTCATCCAGTTTGTGCGAAGCCATCTTAGAACGAGGCTGGTTTGGTACATCATAGTGTTGCAGTTTTGATGGGAAAATGCATTTACAAAATTAATGTTTTAAACTTTAATGCAATCATTTGGACCATGTAGAATACATACAGAACTAAGACGATGTTGTGTATGCTGAAACATTATTTGTAAACATAATACTCTTGAAAATAATGAATAGGGAGTAGCTGTAATTACGTGTGATAGAGTCTTGAACTATGTACTTGTTAATTCCGTTTTCCTTACACCCAACTCGTAAGCCATATATTAGTTTTCCAGTCTAAGGAATTTGTCCACATGATACTAAACGAAATTTCTGAAAAGAGGCCTTCGTAAGTCTAGAAACATTGGCACATTCCAAATTCTAGATGACAAATAAAATAAAAAGCATAATTTATTAATTTGAATTAAGACGGAATGGTCATTGTTAGCCAGTATGTCCTCTCAACCGGACGTTGGCGAGAATACCCAGCGTGCAGGTGTTCTGGCCTCGCTGTGACTTAATAGCACATGCAATCTGGCTTCCGGAGCATACGAAGACCAGCCGGTATGCGTGGGGAACGGGGCTATTCTTGAATTCCTGTTTCTGGACCCACTTAATACTTGACACTACCCGTTAGAATTTTAACCACATGTTAGAACGGAACTCGTACACCTCTATTGTGTGTGTCTGCACGAGGTATGGAATGTACGTAGACCAGCAGTCACTGCTGGCGAGGAGAGGATATATCTTCGAGGTGCTTTAATATATATATATATATATATAGCATGAATTATTAATAGTACATGTTTAATACATATGATGTGACACTAAATGATTTAAACAATATTTATTCTCATGAAACTTCTAATATATATATATATACCAAATATTCCACCCTAACTATAACAGTCTTAAAAAAAACTGTAATTGTGTGTATCGTTAAATAAATACTGGGGTACGTGTGTGTGTGTGTGTGTGTGTACGTCCGTGCGTGTGTGTCTGTGTCTGTGTGTACGTGCGTGCGTGCGTGTGTATGCGTGTGTCTTTATAGAACTTTATTGCATAAAGTACATGCATAATAATCACACACGTGTCAGTTTTTCATGGATACATTCTGGAGCATCACAATGACATGGCCATGTATGTTTTAACATGATAGCTGTCTTAATGGATTTCTCTCATTTCTCTCATAATACGCTAGCTATACAGTTTGAATGCATACGTTTCTACAGATTAGAGACCAAGCGAGGTTGCATGTGTATCAACAGCTTTCATATATTTTATGTGCATACAATATATGCCGAGAATATATAGAAAGAAATGCGCTACTTTGATTTACTTTCTGCTTTGCCAAATTTCCGTCTTTACGTTTGCTTTTGAAATTTTACAATAAAGAATTGCAACGTTAACTCTGTACACTAGAATATGTGCGATTGTTTCAACACAAGACGATGTATACATTCAAAACAACTACACCCGCAAAAATTAACCCGAGCCTCGTTTTCAGGAAGCGAAGTTGTGACGTCAAATCATTTCCGGTCAACTACGGAAGCGTCATCATTGGTTTCGCATGTGGAGGTCGAATTCGGCCTCACTTCTAAATGTAACATGAAGTAAGAACAGCACATTTGGGTTAGGAAATAGAAATAACCAACTGTTTGTTCAGCCAAGAGCAATTGAAATGAATAGCAATTGCTTTCACCGCATTGCAAGGAGCACCGAACGTCACAAAATGTCCGTGAAAGTGTTAATTTATAGTCACAGTAACCCACGGTATTTCCCCCCATTTGTTCATACAGTAATTCTCATGTACTTGACAGTGGTATTAAAATGAGAAGAAAAATATATGTGTGTATATAAATTTGTGTCCAGTTATTAGATATGAATGTTAACGAACTAGATGATTAACGGTGTTATATCAAGATTCCTATGTCAAATGCTAAATTCTATTCCCGTCGATGTATTTATACTTCTTGTATAACAATAGCGTACACATGCTCTGAAATTGATTTTTGATGGTTGCATTATGATAAGTTTGACTATGGTGTAGCAATACTCGGTAAGTAGGCTCTGGGTGCGGCGGAAGTATACAGGCGTGAAATGTTTGTCACGTGTCAAACATTACGAAAAGTAGTAACTGTAAGTTATTATCGCTTATACCACGTGAAATGCTGCCAGGGAAATCTGATGACTCAGCAGATTTTCTTTGCAGTGTAGCTATAGTTAAAACCTAATACTAATGTGATAAACATTCTATTTGGAAACATCTATACTATAACAACAGAGAGGAATGTTTAAAGAAAGTGTAGTGTAGTGTGATATATATTGCGGCAAACTTGAATGTATTGGCTATTATAAGCTTCAGCGGATGAAATATACTTATACTTTGAAACAAATACTATACAGATACCAACATTATTTAAAATACCAGATATTCGTTTTACATTATATTTGGAGAAAAAAAGAGAGAGATATTTGCATACGTTAAATATACAATGTTCTATCTCTTATAACAATATTATAGAGCCTAATGGCAATGCCTTGCTATAATGTCCACATTGATATGGTATTCAATTATGCATGCACAAACCTTTTCCCATTTGTTTAGATTTACTACAAAATTACAAATATGTCCAGATAAACAAGTCATTTTCACCGAGTCTTATATATGAGACAATACTCTATTTAATATCTGCTCCACCATAATAAACACACCCAAAAAACCCCAATCCTGTTGCTAGGAAAATAGCATCTGTGACAAAACGGATATAAACGTGCTCTTTATTTCTAGTCAATGTCAGATGTATTTATGCCTTTACAATACAGCAGTATGTTCTTTACCACGACACACTGCCGGAACTACTTTTAGTTTTTGCACCGAATCTGCTGGAACTACTTCGGTTGGTTGCCCTGAGACATCCGGTCGTATATGTTCACAAATTCTTTTCTTTTCTATTATTAGACACAATTATTTCGTATATGTGATTAGAGGGGACATGTGAGGTCAATAGCCTGCAAGGTAATATTCGAGTACGCTAATGTCAAGCTTTCATCCATTAGCGTTATTCATTTAAAATAAAATGTTTTTATAGCATTCTTCTTTCTCTCCAGATTTGAACGATTTAATGTGTGTTTTGAGCAGTTAATTTGGAACGGAGTTGTTATTAAGTCAAATATGAAAACAAATGTCGATATTATGTATGCCTTTTAACTTGCAGTTACCTTTCCTTCAATCGCTACATCCTAACACTATTCACTATTCCCCAAACTAGGTACTAGTATCACAAATATCATCTTCCCTAGGCCACGTGATCTAACTCCTATGTAATAGTCAACGGAGTCAGCGTAGCTCGAAGTTATACCCTTCCCTTTGGGAGATGCACAAAGATGGGCATATAGTAGACCCTATTTCATTTTAGTGTTAAGTTCTCTATGTTTCTTCTCAGTGTTTGCTACGCTATTGGGTCGTTGCAAAGTGGCGTAATGTTCGTTGCTTGATCTAGACATCATTAGAAGAACTAATTATGAATTTTACCAGGACAAAAGTTCTCTTTAGATGTTTTATACTTCCAATGGAGTTGAGAATGAAAATGAGAGCACACCGATCTATTAACCAGGGAAATAATGAATTAATGTAGCGCTATGAGCAGACCTTCCAATGTGGATTTCGCTCAATATAACTGCGCACACTATTATTATTATTATTATTAATAATAATAATAATACTTTTATTATTATTACTATTATTGTTATTAATATTATTTTATTACAGGATAATGTTTAATATCACATGGCAGCACGCGGCATTAAGAATATAATTGTTGTTTTCGTATCGTATTCAAACAGTACCACTGGCAACTATATTGACTATCATGTACCATGCCATTGATTAGAGTCGGGCGTTTCGATATTATGGCAGGCATAAACCTCTGCAAACAACATATTTATTACATAATGTTGCGATTAGCTTAGCACGCACCTGCGTGAATGCCTAGCAACCGGCTAACACAACAACGAGCATGTGCCTTATCGGCTAATTACAGATAAGTATAACCACATTGAAGAACATATTTACCTCACTTCTCTGCCCCTAGTGACGAAATTCCGTACTAGAGGGCGTGGCGGAATGTTTGCCTCTAATATATTACAGAATGTTTCTACGGATATTAATTTTTTTATGTTAAATAGAGAAGCCAGGTAGGAATGTGTATGTAACATGATCCTGGTTAGCTGGCGACAAAGTGTTACCGATTTCAAGACAATAATAGTGAAAGAGATATAAGGAACTACAAAGAAGATGCGATTTATTAAACTGTCGGGGTTTTAGACTTCAAACATCCTATTTAATTTCGTAAACAGCTGTGTGTTGGCTCACTACTTCCGGTATTTTCATGTCGTTGCCACTGGGGTAGCGCACTACCATAGCTTTAAACATTTACAGAACGTGCCCAGTCCAGATCCCACTATCTCTAATGTTTTCTTTATCACTCGAACGTGTAGTTACTACTTTTATTGTCGTTTAATTTACATAATTAACATGCCTTTTGTAGCGTAACATTTGAATTGGAATCTTCTCTGGGAAATAAATTGAGTACTTCCAATAAGTATAACTGCATACAGTCCAGTCCGGGATAGTAATATTTGTTTTATTTATATGGAATAATGGCATGCTTATCATTACGCATCCTCTATAACTCAAGGCGCAGTTTATCCTTAAACATTCGCCACCAATGTTCGGAAATTAACGCGTCGACATCTTCTTTTGCCGACTCCAACCAGGACGAATAGTCTTTTTAATGGTTTATAAATTGAGTTAGTAAGGGAGCTCCTCTTTGTCTTTTCGTTTTCTTACAATCTGTCCCCTGGCCTATGGCTTTTCACATATCACACACGAGTTTCTATATTAAGACTAATTATAGGACATAGGCCTACATAGCATGTTCTTAATAACGGAGTTCCCGGCAAGAGTAATGCTCCGAGTCAGAGTTGTAGCGTATGATAGAGCAGTCAGTGAGTGGGGCTTGAGGATGATAATCACGTACAGGAGATTATTTTATGGAATGTGTGTTCATAATACGCTTACAATTATAATGGCTGATGTGTAGATGGTAAATCTACATTAAACCTTTGACATACTATAGTATATTTAATACATTGATCTGCTATTGAAAATATGTATAGGCAAAGGTTAAATTAAATGGATTTAAAATAAAATAACAATAAACATTATTGCACGGAACATAAGCGGACATCCCATATAGCCTCGTTATTACGGATTGCCATATCTCTAGTTACTTCCAGACGTTAATGATTTGTAGTTTGTTTTTTTTTAATCGGGATATATTTTTTATGAACATCTTACTTCCGTATATGTACTTTCACATATATATATATATATACGACTATATTGCACTAGGATTGCCATAATGGTTATAGACTATATAAACCCCAAAGGAGACTACCCTCATACACATTCCAATTACGTCTAAAATAAAGAGAACATATCTTATATATTTGCACTCGTGTTAGGTTTTAGACAAGGCTTTGTATCCGGATTAAAACATTGTGTAATGTATCCTTTTCAATTAAGTTCATTCATCCGACTGAAAACAGTGACGAGTCCATTGACCAAAAAAAAGGAGGTGAGTTTGCTGACCTCAGATGCTGAATGGAAGGAACATAATTTGATGACTTTCGTAACATGACTTACACAGACTTCGTTTCACCTCGTCCTTTATAAATGTAACGTACTCCGGCTTCCATGAACGGAGGGGGCATGTCATCTTCTTTGATGCACAATAGAAGCATCTTTCTCCCATCGATTGGACTAGTTTGGGTATTTGCGACAGCTTACGGGATGAAACGCTGTGTAAATATATCAAATCCACTTTAAACTCTAGCTTTTACAAGCAACAAACTGTTTCTGTGCGCATGTGTAGCTCAGCAATTTCTACCAGTAATAACCCGTATGTAGACGCATGTGGACCGAGGTAGATCTCCTGGTTAACAATCCCATGTAACGGCAGAGTCATTCTCAGGATTTTAGGGGGGTAAGTTAATGTCTAAGATTACTTCAATGCTGTGTAAACATATACATTTGCTGAACACCACAATCGATTCATTTTTCCTTGCATACATAGCACGTTTAGACTATTTTGAAACACCTTACCGAACGTCTAAAAATTACACAATGTCAATAAAATAATAACATTTATTTTACGTTTTCATTTCAGTTTATTTTATGTATTTTTTAAAGAAACTATTATTTCTTAAAGCCATTTTGATTATTGGAATTTGTTTTCTGTACATTATATTTATTTATAGCGGTATTTCCACATATCTGGGTTACATTTTCACATTTAGGGTCGCTGAGTGCAAGGCAATGGTATTATGTCGCCGACGTTGTTAAAGAGGAGGTTATAAATAGAGTGTCCATTTGATTATTTTCTCTTAAACGTCCGCGACTCTTCGGTCTAGTTAGGAATAACTCACGTGACTCATTTTACACTTGGTCCATTCAAACCTTTACATATTTCGTTCACATTATAAAATTCTAATTATGATTGATAGTACTCTTCAGTGGCTTATATTACTTTGAATAAATGTATTTATAATAGCAGTACTGTATCGACAATATTGTATTTATATTCTGTATTGATGAATATCAGATTAAAGACTGCATATTTTAATAATAATTCTGTCAATAGTCATAACTTATATCCAGCCACAACACTATGTATTGTCAACGATAATCAGATGTCTTGATTGTGTTATATACAGATGTACACACTTGCTGAGTAATATGTATTTGTTCTTTAAACCATGTAAATGTAACTGTTTTTCCTGATTTTAGACTGGAATGTATTTTCCTTTGCATCTAACGTTTGCCAACATCATAATCAACAATAGTTAGGCAATAGATAAAGATAGCAAATTTCATGTTCGTTTTTTGTTCATTGAATGGATTATTTGTATATGTTCTGATTCCATTGGTTTCGGGATCGTGGAGCAAAGTATCTTTTCGCTACACTACTTTTTCTCAGTACCAGTGTCAAAACTTTAGTGAATAGAACAGAATTTCTTTAAAGAATAAGACAAACCCTTACACAGAGGCATGAGTCATTAGTTTTATTGAACTGTAACACTCTTTTTTTTCGTTTAGAAAGTTATGTTTTCATTACATAACATTTGATTTAATTGCAAAACATTGAATCTGATTTAGTTAAGACGAACATAAATACCGAATTTTATAAGTAGGTCAGTATGCCAGCTTCAAAATACATGTCAATATTTGTTCTTTCTTTAATTACAGAAAAAACAAATCTGTCACACAAACCTTGTGGCCTATTTAAATATAGATATAATGTCATTGTAACTTGAATCGAATAACTTTTTACCGGTCGTAGAAAGTTGGCAATGGTTCATATATATCGGATTCCGCTAAGTGTCAATATGTCACGTTAATAGATAGTTTCATTTGGCCTATAATTCAGCCAATTAACTTCACCATCAAAGATCATCGTTTTAACACTATATCGTCAACACACCAAACTGGTCAATGGTTACAAGCATCTAGAATGGTCAAACATACGAAAGACTTGTTCTCCCGACCTAATAATCCTTAAGTCCATGTGCGTTCGGCAATAGTCAATATTGGACGTAAACTTCAGGCACTGCTTTCAAAACAAACGAAGCCTTGAGTAATGACCAAGATCTACAGAGAAGCCGTGCTTGGAGCTTCAGACATGTGTTGGACATTGCTGCGATATGGTACTTCGACGTATAGTTCCACGTGCCGGGATGCTGTGTGGAGCTTTGTTCTTGAACTAGGTTAAGGCACTATGGTATTGTTTTGTCGATTAGGAACATTCAAAGGAATGGTCAAAACTCTATATATCCATTTAGATGTAGAATTGTGCCAGAAGGTTTGGAAACTATGTCACTAAGACTGGAATGCCTTATGGCTTCAAGTGAACCGCAATATCCGGTGTTGATGAACTAAGTAGGCTACTAGAATTATTCCCGTATTAAGTCGTATAGCATTTCACAGATTCGCAGAGCTAGAGGTAGCGGAACCGACTGTTTATAACTATACTGTTGTGCTATGTCTCGTACAGTTGAGATATAATTTTTCCATGAAACTCATGGCAATAACTGTTCATGGGTTACCTCAATTGTATTTATATTTAATAATGATGTTAATATTAGTAGAATTTAATATCTTTATTTACTGCAATAGAATGTGATAGTGATATTTCCACCGTGAATAGTTAAACTCGCAAAACTAAGGAATATGTCCCAACAATTACAATGGAATAACGCTGAAAGTAGTAATGAAAGTGTGTCAACAGTCTCTTTATCTCAGGCCTATTAGTGTCCAAAATCTAGCCGACCTATAGTTTTCCAAGATCCTCTCAGACATATATATATATATTATAGGGCTATGAGAGTTCCATAAAATAGCTGTCCAATACCTACCATACTTATATCTGTCCAAAACCGATATATGTTCTAGGGGTGGCTATTGAGGCCAATTCTACTATTGCAATATTATTGCGATAGTTGAAAACACTATTGCGATAATATTCCAACAGTTGTGCCACTATTGCGATACAATTGCGATATATATATTTTAATATTATTTAATTTTGTATTAAAACTATGTCTTTTATATTTGCCAGTTGCGTTTGGTGCTATTTCAAATAGTTTCTCGCCCAGCTTCGGGCCTATAACGGCCGACATTTTTTTAAGTTACTTAAGGGAAGTAACTCTGGCATACGACATTTCGCGCGCAATCATACCTCACTTTCGCAGATTAAATGGATTAATATATTGTTGAAATGCTCAAGGATTTTCAACTAGTTTGGTCTTAGTGTTTTAAAACAGTACACTATCGTAACAATCGATAGTTTAGGGTACTATCGATGGAAATAATCGATAGTTCACGTTACTATCGATGTATTGCTATCGGACCACTCACAATCGATAGTTCGATCTATCGATAGTTCGACCTATCGTTACGTGTTCTATAGCTGTTCCATACTTATAGCTGTCCAATATCTATCTGACTGGCCTAAGGCTATAGCTGTCCCAGACCTATATCTATATCTACAGATTCCAGACTTAGATGCCCCAGACTATATGTCATAGCTGTCCAATACCTACCAGACCTATAATTCTGTCCAAGATCTATGGATGTGATGGCCTATAGATGTTCCATACCTATAGCTGTTCAAGACCTACCTAGGGTTACGACTGTAACGGTCCCAGACTTCTATCTATATCTGTTCAAAACCTACAGCGTCCAGACCTATAGATCACAGACCGAGAGTAGTGTTCCCGATGCAACACGTTCAGAGCAAACTTACGAAATTAGGATAGAAGTTTTTCTTTCTGTCCTGTCCTGGTAATCTAGTTGAATATGTCAAAACTGGGGCCGAAGGTTACGATGCTTATCCTGAACAAATACAGCGTCTGTGGATGACACAGGGAGGATTAGACTGTCAAAGAAAACATGTCTGTCTTGCAACCCGACAGAAAAACGTGGCGGTCACACTCCAGCATTTAACCGAGGTGCTAACTCTCTTCTCGAACTCAGTGTCCACATAGTCTGTAGGAGATCTAACAAAAATTACACATTCTTACGCTGCCTCAAGGTGCTTGGTCTATATTGAGCCTGTGGTCATTTTGTCCGCCGTCGGGTCGTGTTGCATGGACTTGGAATCATCCATTTGTCCACAAGACAGTTGAATTGCACAATGGTTGTTGATCGCCTTGAAAACTGACCACTGCTTGCACAAGCACGCCCAGTTTGTAGAAAAAGCCACGCCCAGTTTGTAAAAACCACGCCGAGCTTAAACTCGTCAGTGAGTTACTAAGGACGTGAGGGCCATACCAAAGTAACCCGTATGTGTTTGTTATTTCTTTTTTATCTCCGTCTCGATATATCCCTGCCCGAATGGTGATTACGACCGGTTGGGTTAATCTATTGCGTTAACAACGTACTAAGGGTTAATGGTGGACACGTATTGGTTCCTATTTACACGTACAGTTACAACCAATAGGCCGTGTCCTGTCACTGCTGTGTGTTTGCACTTGAGAGCGAAAGGGTGAATGATCTGCAAAGAGTCAACATTGGTGCAGCGCAACTGGTGTTTGACATTGAAACAGTTTCGGATTCCGTTCACTTTTCTTGTGTAACAGTCAACATTTTCTTTACAGTAGTAATATCATCTTCAATCACTGCTTCCGTGGCGTAGTGGTTCGAGCCCCATCCACGTCACATACCACCAGAGGTTAAACTATGGTACTTGTTGTTCCCCTGCTAGGGGAGCTCAGCATTACAAGGGTAAAGCAAGGACTGATCAGTTCAGTTCGGGAGTCAGTTAATACATGTGAGTGGGTATCCATGTTGTAACTGCGACGTTATAGTCCATGAGCTAGCACCAACAACCACTGTAGATCCGGCTTAGTTCAAGTAAGGCGTGTGTATGCAAAGCATGCCAGCCGTGATATGGGTAAAAGAATCTTGAAAGCGCCTCTAAACCAATCAACCTACCAAGGCAATCACCTTTCAGGACGCATTGCCCTATTCTACTGGAACAGTGAATATCTGGGCTGCGTATCATAGAGGATCATACGGATAGTTCATTACGGCATTTTCTTGCATAGTTAAACTATAGCGTACGTCCTGGCCCCGGGGTTGCGAAACCTTTTTGAGTACGAATGCATGCTTAATTCACATTTGAGCTCAAAGCGTGCTGCATATATGAGCTCGTACTCAAAATGGTTCGTACCAACGGGGTCTAATTACTAATATATTATATCTGCAATATAAAATAATTCGCTTATGGGTAATAAAGCATTATCATAGTCATTAGTGAAACGAAGTCTGAGTGAGGACACGCGGTAGCTTTGACATAATTGCAACTGAATATGATTAGATGTCCAAGAACGTGCATACGACATACCTACTAATATAATTAATTAATTGTTTGTGCTAGTTACTCATTAATTAATAAATCAAGAATTTACGTATGTTTATATTAAAAATAATGTGTGATAGTAAAGTCGTTATCCGCAGATATATGCAAATTAGGGTCACGTGAACGGCCTCGTTTTGGTATTTAATGCATAATCTAAAACGTAATGTATGGCAATCGCTTAAAATTAAATGAGTAATAGGTAAATCCCTTAGTAGTATATGTAGATATATGCAAACCAGGGTCATCTGATCCACACCGATTATATATTTATCACATCATTTAAAGGGTGAACTTCTCTAAAGCTAGGGTTAATATGCGCATGCTGATGGCGTACCATACACACGCTCTCCATTGTTATACACGTGTTCAGACTTTTCAGAGTGGAATAAAAGATGCACCATACTCCCTCTTAAACACGCGACAGCTGAGTGGCAAGTCTTGCAGATCAGGTGCAGTTTTATAGGGCTAAACCCGCGATCAGTTTATGGTAATCTTAGTGAAAATGTCAATGTCGACTCTGACCAATATCCAAATATAGTGAATTTTGTGGAGCTCACTTAGAATAGTTGTGTCAGTATCTAACCACACATCTGAATGACTTATTTATCGATGTTGTCTTAAATGCATTCTGTCGAGTTGAACATTATTCGTGCAACGCCCCGCAGATGCTCCATCAGATGTTTCAGACAAGGTTTATCCAATAACAACCACACCTGGAACACTTGCAACCTATTTCCACTTGCACAAAGTCATTGTGGCTTACAATCTACTTAAGGGATGTTCAGACAGCCCATATTCCGTCACGGAAATCACATCCGGGTTATCAGTGCTTCCACGTGTAATACAATGGAAGCAGTTAGAACCCGTATGTCGGACATAATGTCTTCTCGGGTTTACGGTAGCTATTAGCTTTTTCTTCGCACATGATTACCATTGTGTGAATATTTCTTTTTCTTCTACTTCTTCTTCATTTTAGTATGATTTTTATTATTATTACCATTTTAATAGTAGTAGTAGTAGTAGTAGTAGTAGTAGTAGTAGTAGTAGTATCATCATCATTAATATCACCATTAATATCATTATTGTTATTGCTGTTACTACTACTACTACTACTACTTCTTCTTACTAGTTACTACTACTACTACTACTACTACTACTTACTACTTACTACTTACTACTACTACTGCTATTATTATTATTATTATTATTATCGCACTACATTATATTCTTAATATAAACGTCTGCGCTCTTCCAACACACTACGCACTGTGCTGTGCACTACGATTCATGAAAACTCTTATATTGTGATATTTACCATATTATCTCATATTATAGCATTATATATCATGTCTATACATGTTTTTTGCATTCAAAATACCTGAAGATTGAGTCTTTCTGCCTTAATTGTGTTGTCAATAACTTAATCATAATTGTTCACAAATATGCCGTGCGAGCAAATCGCACGCGGCTAGGGAGCAATCATTGCTTTGTTAAGCACCAAATAAATGTCACCAAGGGATAGCTAATTGTTTTTTTTAATATACACCATAGTTATTAACTATGAAAATAAACCGAGAAAATAATTATCTTATGATTACTAATATAACTTCAGAATATTTCACATAATATTACACTAATAGTTAATCTACTAAACTATTTAAACCAGTTATTTTTCACGACCAAATGTGATGTTGGATCCTGTTGCTCTTACGTATGAAAGCCCATTGACGTGGAGAGGTTCTTCTCATCATTCTATGAATAGTAAAACTCTTTCTGTAAAGGCTTGCACTTGATAATATGAAATTGATAAAAGAGAGAAGTATTCTTAATTTCCTGTTTTTGACATGACCAGTACCCAACAACCACAGTATTTACTAATATTTACTTATATTTCACAGTCACACATAAAATCGTAACTGAATGTTATGCATTATTACATCACGTGTTCTTCAAATTATAAAATATGATGCCAGTAAGACCTTTTAGTTTAGTATACATAAACGTGTCCATCTGAAACGTCTATGACGCTACGAATATATAGACTAATATATGTTATGGAAGAGAACAATGATTGCATAAACATAGCTAAAAAGATGGGGTGGGGGGGGGGGGGGTTAAAATTTAAAAATTTCTAAAAATGCTTTTGAGT
>JAUTBT010055061.1:0-15401 GCA_032361225.1 Lepetodrilus schrolli | reverse complement strand
TAATGATATATTACACTGTTTAGATCATAACATTCAGTGTAATTCGAGTTTAAGCTTAATCTTGATGAACACGTTGCAGGGACTATAGTATACACGCAACGGGAATGGTTATCAGTGTCACTCCTCTTATCTGATATTATATATTACATTATTTGCAATAAAAATGTCAAGGGAGTCGAGGTTTGACCTGTGCAGCACATTGGCATTCCACACACAATAACGTTATAGCGACTGCATGAATGACTTTCAATGACGGTGATACTCGGCATGTTTAGTGAGGTATCAAACTCTCCCGTTAGTGTACCAGGCAATCCCGTTATCACCTCCAATCAGGCTAATGAATATGTAATTACTTAAATGTGTAATGAATCCTATGTGGCATGGCTAGTATATATGGCGTGATATATAGATACAAACGCATATGTACGCATATTATTTCCAGCCCAGATCACATTTCATAAAACCGCGTTGTGACACGACACCTGTTATTTAAACTCATAATTATATGTCTCTGTATTCATTCTACGTGTCATAGTCTCTATATTCATTCTACGTGTCTCTAGTGGTAAATGGTTACTATACTTTGTGCTATGGACAATATCCTGTTCGTTTTAGGGGTATTTAGAATGTCAGATTTGCTTTTCCATTTATTTTAAATCCTGTTTGTTTACTTCCGGTGTCATTGTTTTGACAAGCCTCATTGTATAGAAGACGTTGACACTGATGTCTAGACACAGGTGTGAGATAAGATTCTATTTATTTTAGAAGAATAAACATCTAAAACCAATTCTCCGGGGGCAAAAACTGGATTTGAAAACCAGATCCCAGTGCGAGACCCGCTAAGGTATTCAAATGTGTGTCACACGGCTATGGAAGACGCCATTCAGGTGTATTCATTCTCTCACCTGGGCGTTCAGGTAAACTATATTTTGAAATATATTGTACTCACCTGCCAGAGCAAATAAACAATATACTTGTGATAACATCACAAACACACACGTACACATTCACAATTAGTAATCCAAATAATAAAATTCACATAGCTGTCTATGTGGAAATACGCATACTATAACACAGTTGGCGTAGTCTAATATTCTATGGTATGTCACGTGACCAGTGCAGTTGCACGCTTCGTTGACGCACCGTCGTGGAATGTCGGATTACAAAGGAGAACGGCGAAGAGCCTAGACGCTGTATATTATTAGTTTGAATATCGTTATTGTAATCCAAGTGTGTCTGTAATGACGGTCGTTGATAACACGATTATATACTACAGATGGTATATTTGCTATATTTACTCTTACATGTATGTATCAGTGGAATTTACTGTTATGACATGTATACTACATACAGGTATAACGTATGTACGGTCAGGATTAAATGTTTAAGTGTACTAGGATTATCTCTGACTATATAGGTACATGCATAGAGCATAATTAATTAACCTACAATACAAATATAATGCAAGGGAACATTATTCATAAATTGGTGAACTGATCGGTCCATGTTTCAGCAAATATTATCATTGATAGGGAAAGTTTAATTAGCTAGTATACCAGTCAGAATATGTGAGATGGATTAATACCTATGATATCACTTACACGGAAAGGTTCACGGATACCAGTCAACAATGGTTCTACTTTTTTGTTTTCTTTATTTCGCAAATAGACCACCACATATTGCTGCTCTGGATGATAAAGCATGTACTGAAGTGTACCCAGGGTAAACACATCGGAATGGTGCTCCATACTTCTAATACACATGTTCTGCCTTTGAGACACATTTCCGTGTACATGTACTATTTAACCCTCTCCATGCTGCATGTAACCGGAGATGCCCTAAACAGCATTACCTGGTCTAATCCAGCCTGATAAAGGCGCACTTCCGATCCGTCTGCCAAGATGTGCTTTCCCGTTTGAACACCAACCCCTTCCCATTATGTTTTATGACCCATTGTCTACAGGTGTCTGGGAACCACTGGCTTGGTGTCTTTAATGGCAATGGCGCTCCATCGGTATCTTATGCAGTGTTATGGGTACACTGTATAGTACAGATTGTGTGAATTCTCCTTGGATGAAACTTCCTTCCAGGTATATTGTGATTGCATCTCCTCTGTGATACAGTGTCGATATCATTGTTGCTGCGGTTCTTGTCACAAATTGTTTTCGATTTTTAATTAGTATTTACATTGGGGGGGGGGGGGGGGGTTGATATAAGAAATATATCGGAGACGTCGAAATATCGTCAATAACAGTATTACTAGCCAAGAAGTACAGGTGAATCGAGTTTTTTTGTGACGAACAAAGAACGTGGAATACATTTTAACATAGATCATAACGGATTTCATGATACTAGTAATCTATGATTTTACAAGGAACAAAAGAGTTTCGATCGACCAGCAAATGGAACTTGCAAAGACATTGAAGTGGCAATTTCTCCCAAAACGTACAAGAATCATAAAGAAAATCGAAAGGACTACCATTGAGGGAGAGCATATCAATACCTCATACAGTATTACTTTCATGGTATATAACAGCATTTTTCAAGAAAACAGAACAGTGAAAAGTCTACAATTGGTTTAATAATGTGAACAGAATCCATACATTAGATAAATAAATATAATTTTCGTATACATGTATGTGGAATGTAGATTTTGCAAAGGACTAACAAACAGTACTTGGTGATAAATATGGTGATAAATATGGTGGGAATGGAATGAGAACAGGCTGTGATTAGATTTGACGTGCATACGTTCTACCCTGTGCTCCACATCCCCAGTGGACTTTAATACAATTAGAGAATAACCCACGAGATGTTCACAGTTCCGAGCTTCAGTGAGGAAGTTTGAACATTAATTTCACATATTTTCCGTAACCACTCGTATGTAACCACTCGTATCGAGTGGGTTATTCTAATTATTCAATATAATAATTTTAATGTATTACACCAATGAAACCTGCCGACAAACAGCTTCATCGATTGGGCAAACTCGCAGTCGAGAACGTGCACATTTAACCTAAGCACGAGAAATACAAAAAGACGTAATCAACACGGTTGATTATGGAATCGTTATTACACAGTAGATATCCACCATGTTATTACACAGTAGATATCCACCACATATATTGAATAATGTACGTTATCCCCAGTTGCCAGAGTTGCACATATTCTGACCATCAGTCATCTCAAACAAGACAGGAACCTCTATCATCTATACAACTACTAATACAGTGCTCCCTCAATATAATACCCACTTCAAATCCTAAAATTATTCCTTCAGTGTACAATTTCTGATTACATGTCTTTTGATTTTTAGGAAATCGGAATACTGATCATGGTTCCCACTTTAAACTTTGAATGAATTTTTTAAATATTTATTTTAAATCAATCCATATTCAAACAAAAGTTTTTCCCTATGGGTATGGTTTTGATTGAATTAGTGTTTTACATAGCAGCGGTAACATGTCACCCATAAGCAATGATGACATGGTACATAAGTAATGATGACATGGTACATAAGTAATGATGGCATGGTACATAAGTAATGATGGCATGGTGTACATAAGCAATGATGACATGGTACATAAGCAATGATGACATGGTATTGAAATCAGTCTATAAGAAGAGAGTTGCAAGAGAGTTGCCTGGTTGCAATATTGATGGTTAATCATTTCCCATAAAGTTGGTGTCATGAATGGATCAAACTTCTTCCACTGGAAAATGCGATGTACATGTATTTTCTTCATAGCCAGCGAGACCTGGCCTTATACATGTGATTAACCTTCCTCCTGCTGCAGTCAACCAGAGATGCCTTAGGCTGCAGCAGTTGGGAGGAGGTGAAACTCGTGATAACAGTAGCATATATAACATGACATAGCAACAGATGAACTGTGAACTGTGAACTCTAAGAGCCTAAACAACAGACATATGAACCCTGAGCACCCAATTCTTACTGACTATGGTATGTGTTTGAGGAAACAACATTGAAAACATTGTAGTATAAGTACCATTGCATAAAGTTATAGTACATATATTGTCAAACATTGTCTGTAATGCAGTCTAGATACTAGGTAACAGAATGAGTGATTTAACTCACAACGTTGCAGTACAGAGTTTTACACCACGAAGGTAATGTGAAGTTTGATAAGTAAAATTGTTTGATTTACCATGTTTACGACCATGACATATACAAGTACATACTGGCAGCAGTCTTCAGTCTGAACAAGAGACACTGATGTATGTCCTGATCTGACAGACACTCTTATGTACACCAGTACTGCCACAATGAGCGACACATATTGCAAAACAGCTATAAGCAACACACACACTAAATGTAGTACATTTTCAAATGGACTACAAATAAATAAATAGCAACACGCGGACGGATGCAATGTAAAAAATAAATGAAAAAATAAGTAGAAAAAAAACAATAATAAATTTCAATATATCTAAATAAATACTAAAAGGAATCGGATATGTATCAATCAATCTTACCAGTAATTAAGAAAGCGTGCACAGATTCATTTCCTTTCACACAAACATAACTTAGTGCACCATAGCAGAGTACAGAGAGTTGACAACAAGCAGTGTATCAAGTGATTCACAGAACTGATGAAGATTCTCATCTTGTGTAAAAGTAGCCAGTGTCATCTTCCCACAATTGTAGCCAATGACAAATGTCATCTTCCCACTATAGTAGCCAATGTCAAGTGTCATCTTCCCACTATAGATATAATTCTGTCTTCTTTATTCCATCAAGACACAGATAGAAAATTCACAAAAATGTGACAATATTCCCAAGGATATGAAGGTTCCCACTGGACAGGCGGACTATCTTCTCATGGCTGCCTGGACAATACAGTGGCGCCATCTGGTGGTTACGTGAGCAGTGTTGTTTTCTGGATGTGGGAATGTAATAGTAGTGTGTCTGTTCAGTGTTGCCTTGACAACAATGTCGGGTGGGGGTGGGAGTGGGTGATCAATCCAAGTGTCCAGTGGTTCTCAGGATCTCCGCAGCCACAGTGGACAACGCCATGTCAGCATGGGAACTGTGGACAAGAAATAATAACACTACTACCAGTAGCAATAACACTACTACCAGTAATAATAACACTACTACCAGTAACAAAAACACTACTACCAGTAACAATAATAACACTACTACTAATAACAATAACACTACTACTAATACAATAGTAGAGCTGAAACGAATACCAAAAATGCTATTCGAATATTTATTAATATGTTTTCTATTCGTTTTCAAATATTTGTTTAAAATAAAAGAAATCCAGTCATTTTGTCCTCCTATCGATAAAATATCGTCACACGTTGTACAGTCAGTAAAATTCCATTGTGTTTTCTGACTAAATATTGAGCATGCTTTAGGGGGTGGATTTGCGCATCATAAGTTACAAGTAGTTATTATTATTATTATTATTATTATTATTATTATTATTATTATTATTATTATTATTATTATGAAAAAGGTGTGATCTACTACTCTTCTGCTGTCTGTTCGAATATTTGAATTCTGTTTCACTATTCGATTATTCGCAATATAATATTCATTCGCGAATATTTGAATATTTGTTTCAGCTCTAAATAATAGTAATAATAATAATACCTATACAATAATAAGTGATAATAATAATTACATTCATAATCTGCTAAATCCATGTTTGAAAGCTCATAGCACTAATTTACAGACCAAATGGTTAAAATTAATGGCTGTTCACATTCTAGTGCAACTCACCTGGCGGTGTGCGAGAGAGACTTTATCGCGTGGACCAGGACGTCCCCACGTTCTCTCATGGCATCGGCATGGTGCTGCTCTGTTATTACCTACAACACACGCCCAGTCACTCAGTGGTAGAAATTAGACAACCAAAACAGGTAATCTTCCATCAGGGGTCGTAGCTTTTCAATTTAAATTTCTTTTTCTGATAATTTAAACATTTAGATTTTCAGGGCAGGTTAGTTATCTAGCTAGTTTTCAACATTTCAGAATGTAGAACAAGTCACCACTCATCTATTGCCCGATGTTGACCACTCGTCACGTATGGGTGACAGATTCCCGCGGTGACGTAAAACAATAATTCACTCACTCACCGTTGGCCAGATTATCAGATTATCAGATTATCATTGTTCTATAATACCATCAGTAGTCACTGTGGAACCCGATTTTTGGAAACAAGAACAGTAAAGATGGCGATCAAAAACATAGACAACATCAAAATCTGCGCATGGATACCGTTTCACATATTTCACATATTTACAATGTAACCATAACTGTCTCGGCAGCAGTCTCATGTACGTGTAGCGATCAAGACCACCTCCAAGAGGCAGCCGTGGACTTGGAACAGGACCTACCAGTCTCTTGATGACACGAAGGATTATCTTCTGTTTCTTGCCGTCTGCTTTCTTCAGAGCTCTGCTGAAACACTCCTGCAACAGGGAAGAAAATGCATACTGGATGTTTTCAATATTGTCGACATACTTTCCCATTACATATGCCTACGCATATCGAGGCCATATCTGTTCATCTTCTATTGTAATGCTCTTAGGATTTTTAAAACCACACTGCCTTGGATCGTGCCTGGGTCACAAAATGGATGTAATCTATGTGTAAATCCAGTAAATCTATGTGTAAATCCAGTAAATCCAGTGTTGCCATAGCTACAGTACCTGGTGTTGCCATAGATACAGTACCCGTGGTGTTGCCATAGCTACAGTACCTGGTGTTGCCATAGATACAGTACCCGTGGTGTTGCCATGGCTACACTGACCATGTTTTCTGGAGACAGGGAGTCCTTATAGTCGCCGCCAAACAGCTGCACCATCAACGACAGACACTTGAGAGCAATGTCCTTAATGTCCATGTCATCATAGCACAGCTGGAGGTCAAGAAGAGGTCAGGGTCAAGTAGAGGTCAAGGTCAGCCAGATCATAATCATACCAAATTATCAAGTGTGCTGTAATAAATACATAGTGCCTTATTGCCTCTTCTGACACTAGCACAAAACAGTTAGCAGGTTCTCTCCAGTATCTAAATGACTAGAAAATCAATCTGTTAGAATCTCTGCCACAGAATAGAAAACATTTGAATGTCTTTACATGGCTGTTGGTGTAATAGCAGACAGTAGTTTCATGTTTAACTGGCACTGTAGACAACACATTTTCCTAAGCAAATTCATCAACCAAGCTGATTAGTTTCTATAGATTACGATAAGAAGATCGTTAGAACGCTTCGAGAATAGGCCTCCAAGAGGTGGGAGTAATTTGCCATATTCCAGAAGCGGAAACATTGTCTTCCAAATATTTATTTTGCAGTTTTCTCTTCCTCGAAGAGCTTCTGTATCTTCCAGATAGCCAGAAGTCTTCCCTGCTAGGAACTGCCGAACACTGAATCTGTTCCCTCGGCACGTGACTGCCACCATCATCGTACTTACAGCCTGTGAGAGGAAGCTGGTCAGCTCGGTCAGGGGTTTGGTCCTCAGCAGCAGATACTCAGCCGACTCTGCCTCAGCGTGCGACCCTTCGACCCTGTTCTTCTTGGCCTGGAGAAGTGCGTCACCAGATTAATTACAAGAATATTGGTGAACTGGAACTTTGGATTAACCCATTACCTATTAGAGTGCCCTTGCTACCTAAGGCCCAGCGACGTCATAGGGCTTTTCTCCTACGGTGTTTCTGTAGCTGCGCCATTTTTAGCACTTGCACATGTATAACGGAATAAATAACAGCACTTAAGCAGTTACTCCAAATTTGTATCATGCAAATACAAAAGGTCATGTATTTGAAACGCATGTGGTGAACTGATCTATCAGTCACCAGGCCTTAATGGAGGTGAAAAACTCAACTGGGGTTAGGGAGAGGGGGGGGGGGGGGGTGGGGGTGAAATTTACATCTGATCTATCAGTCATCAGGCCTTAAAGGGTTAAGGAGGATCTTACAAGCTTGAAAACGTAATAGCTTGCAGTAGTCCCCCTGACACAATGTAGAAGATAATTCAAGCCGTTTTCCAGATTATTTCGCCTACAAGCTCAATTAAGTTTATAGCTGGAGCACTGGCACTGCCCTTACAGCTGTTGTATTATTCATTTGTTTTCATTCTATCCTTAGACTTGGCACCATCTTTAACACTCTCCCTGCTGGATTACGCACAGGTACAGCTCTTTAGGGCATCTCCGGTTGCCTCTAGCATGGAAAGAGTTAAGATTATTTTGCTAATTTAACAGCTTGTCAATTCATAGCTGGAGCGAACCATCAACACCTGTAGCAGTGCACGACAGTAAACCTGCTGGTATTGATGAACCAAGAACGAATCAGGACATTCACAGACAGTTCCCTACCTGCAGTGCCTTCCGGACGACGTCCGACACGTATTTGAAGAGGTTGTGTAGCGCATCCATCACCATCTGCAGTGTTGCGTTGGCCATCTTGACATCGCGACCTCCATCTGTCCCCTCCACGCACACAGACCAGACCTCGAAGAACAGCGTGGAGAGGGTGTCCACCAGGCCTGGATCACAGCGGAAGGAAGTAGAATAATTACGTTACACTAGCAACATGGCATTTCACTGTTTATTTAATTTGTTTTTGAAATCATTAAGTCGACTCTTTAACAAGACATGATTTTAATCAGGAAAACAGTACAGAGCAATGGCTGCCATAAACTTAGTGTGGGTGATACAACAAGACATCACATTGAAATTGTACAGATCTGGTAAGATTTAGTTTTGATGACTGTATATCGTGGGTTACAGGCCCAGGGGGCCCACTTCATTATTATTTTTACTATAACAATGATGTATCTACAGATGAAGCAAAGTAAATGAACATGATTGAAAACTAGATCTATGTAAAACAGACACACAACTTGTGGAGATAAAAATGGACCGTTCCATTTCAAATTCCAGATTCCCGCTAGCTAAACAGAAAGTTGACATAGAAAAAAAACACTGTCATATTTCAGTTTAAATTAGGGGTATAAATTTGCAGATAATGTAGTGGTCTTATACAGAATAGGTCCACTTTGCTTATCTTTTTAAAAGGGGTGGTGGGCTTATACCAAAATATGGGCTTCTACCCACGATATACGGTAACTAGTTTTACGTGTATCGTGGACTACAACTCCCGTTGAGGTACAAGTATCTTCTATGTGATTTCCTACGGTAATCTACAGTATACGTCACTTAACTGTGTAGATACACCCTGATATTAGATAGGTTACAGAAACACCAGTACCTTGATCAAACAGTTCCTTCATGTCAGTATCCTTGTACGACACCAGGCAGTTGAGAATACCCACAATGCTTTGCATGAGACTGCTGAGAGGGTTGTTCTGGTGATCCTGAAATAATCGTGATCTCATTCTAAAATGATTGTAAAATAATCTGGATCCTGTTCAATTGTACGCTTCTCAATTACACAATACACAACCATTCATACAGCACAGGCAGCAGTCAGTGGCTTCTATCTAATTCATGCACAACCAGAGGTATAGTAATTCTTCTATTAATTCGAACATGATTTTTTTAAAATTTGTAGCCGTTCGATTTATTAGAAAAATATGAAGACTGAAAATTATCGGTGTACGTATATTTAGGGACAACCAAATAAATATATAAATATAGTTGTTTCTGTTACGATTGACAGCATTCTTTTTTGTGTTACTTCTCTGTAATACATTGTAGTTTATTGTGCAACATAAACTGAGTTTAATACATGTCATATCAAAATTCGGAAGCATAACCGATTAATAAACTTGCGAGGCGGCACCGAGACACCTAGGTCAGTGACCTGGTTCCAGACAGTCACCAGGTCTTCTAAAGGGTTAACAATAACCGTGGGGTTATATGATGGAAGTAGCTAATATGATGGAAGTTATTTTTTGATTTAAAATAAAAAATTTTAATTGGGGTTTAGAGCCGCTTTCAAGATTCTTTCACTTACATCACGGCTTGTCAGTTTATGGCAGGAGGAAACCCACAACATTTGTAGGTGCGAGCATCGGCTGGTACTGACAAGACCAAGGATCATAACTGCATTGCCACTCTACAGACATCGCATCCTATCAATATCACGTCAGAAAGGCAACTTTCGTGAACATTGATACCGGGCCCCCAGGGCGGGATTTGAACCTGGAACCTTGGCTCCGAAGTCCAACTGTTCTGCCACTACGCTACCACCCGTCAGACTACAGTAATTAATTGCACATGAACATTAATTCCATGACCCAACGATATTACCAAATTAAGTCTTATGGATAAAAAAAAAAACATAATAAAAAATAAAACAAGAGATTATTAACCTTGTGTCTTTAGATATCTTCTATATCCTACATTTAGGGACAATCTTTTAGCAATTTTGTGAAATCGACATATATCCATCGTATGCAACTTAATATTTTGTCGAGAACAGATTGATATGCTTGATGGAAAAGTGCAACATACCTCTGTGAGAATCCTAACTAAACTCTTGACAATCTGCGAATCAGAGTCATGGGAGTAGAAGCTGATGGCTTTACCCAGGTTTCCACACCTCCCGGTCCGACCGATCCTGTGCACGTATTCGTCTATGGAGGACGGGAGGTCATAGTTCACTACATGTTCTACTTTTGGTATGTCGAGCCCTCGTGCCGCTACCGATGTGGCTACAAGTATGGGCGCCTTCCCCCGTTTGAAGTCTTGCAGCGCCTCTTCTCTCTCTCTCTGGAGCCGATCACTGGAATTAAGTAATTAATTTTACTGAGCGAGTGAATTATTGTTTTACGTCACAGCGGGAATCTTTCACCCATACGCGACAAATTTTAGTGAACTTCGAAGTACAACGAAATTGTGACTTGGCAACCACAAATTCTCATTATTTTCCATTGATATTTTTTGAATATTTTATGGCAGGTTATTAAGTTTTTTTTTATTTTATAGAAAATATTGACAAATGGAAAGTGACAATTTAACATGGCCTGCTATGAAACACTAGAGCATTGCAACAGAATTCAGTTCAATCTTGAGAAAAGTTTACATTGCGAAGCAAACTTACCCATGGATACTTGTGGTCGGGAAGCCAGACTGGCTCAAATAACTAGCGAGGAAATCAGCATTCCTCTTCTGTTCAACAAAAACCAATGTCTTTGCTCCACCTGAAGAACAGAGCTATCTTGTTAAAAACATATGTAACTCGTTAATAATTATGTGATATACTCGTGACAATTTTGGAATGATTTAATGCTTGCACTGCGGGAATATTTCACAAAAATACCAAAATAGTTCATTGAACTAAAATAAAATATAGATTTAGTACAAGTGAATATTTTTTATTTATTTAAAACAATTGGGGTTTAGAGACGTTTTCAAGATTCTTTCACGTGCAAGTGCAATTACCAGTCATTGGTGTACTGGCAAACAGGGAGGCAACTCCAGTTTCATATACTTGTCACTTATAGCTCAATAAACTTACCCAATTCGGTCAAAATACTGCACAGCTTGTCTCGCTTCTGCAGCCTGTCGACCTCGAAGAAGCTCTGCTCGACGTCAGTGTTGGCGCCGCCCACCCTCCCCACGGTTAGGAAGAGGTAGTCATGCAGGAAGTCGGCTGCAAGCTTCTGGATGTCCGTGGGGAAGGTGGCGCTGAACATCAACGTCTGGCGCTGATCCTTGGGTGGCATCCCCAGCTGCTCCACCAGCTTCCTGATGCATGGCTCGAAGCCCATGTCCAGCATCCGATCAGCCTCGTCCAAGATCAGGAACTTCACCTTTGATAAGCCGATCTGAAAAGTGTGGAAAAGACGATAGGTATCTAAATTAATTTAGACGATAGGTAATTTTCTTTTTCTTTTTCCAAGGAGCCATTTGGCTGCTGCAGATAAGTGAAATATTGGTTGCCAAATGCGAAATTAGGTCGCCATGGCTCCCAAATTAGTCGCTAAATTGAGCCCCGAGTAATAATAATAATTGACTGAATTAGTGCTTTACGTCGCACAGGGACGATTCTACACATACACGACAATATATATTTCCACCTATGGATATTCTTGCAGTACAAATGATGAAAAAAAAACCCAAGTATTTGAGACATAATATAGTCAGAATAAGTATATTGAGAGGTATACTAGGACCTGTAAAACATGGTAATGTAGAATTCATTATTTAAATTATTTTATTATAAAAAAACCCATTGTATATGCTCCAAAATATAAACTTGTCAAATCTCAGAAAGTGACACATCTAAATCTCAGAAAGTGACAATCAAAAAGACATTGTACCTTGCCCTTCTCAATAAAGTCCAGCAATCTCCCTGGGGTTCCCACGACGATGTGAGCGCCGCGCTCCACCTCTCTCAGCTGGTGTCCCACCGATGTGCCGCCGTACACGACCACTGGCCGAACTTCGGTGCCCCACGAGAACTTGCGCGCGTCTGAGTGGATCTGGATGACCAGCTCTCTGGTGGGTGCCACAATGATGGCCTGTGGCTCCTGCACCTCCGAGAACTGACTCGTGGTCAGTCCCTCCTTCACCATGCACGTCAGCGTTGGCAACAAGAATGCAGCCTGAAGGAAATGGTTGGTATTCAGTGTTGGAAATTAATTCAAAAAAAAAAAAATAAAAAAAAAAGGGGGGGGGGGGGCATCGCTTTAGGCCCAATGTTAATATTCTGTAATTTGCTGGGGGTACCACATACATTGCAGATTTTCAAATGGTCCCAGGACCCCCTTTAATTTTGAACACTGGCACAAATATGGGAAACACAACATTAAGTAAGATTGGGTCCAACAACAACGAATGGCCTGCATTCAACGATGAATGGTCAAGAAACACAAAAATCTTGTAAACAGTGGCAAACAAACCTCGGGGCTAAGTATAACAGTGAGAATAATTTGGTTATAAGGGAAATTTGAAGCCTACGATGGGTATTGTTCATGTATGGGACGAGATGAACATTCTTTCAACAATGGCTTAGGCAACTTCGACGAACAGTGAAGTTTCCAAAGTGGGAAAGACCCCATAACATTTAACTATAGTCCAACTAACTAGCACTATCTGAGAATTAAAATACAGCTACCATTTTTGTCCATTGGAAACCTGTAGATTATTTTTCACGAATGTACAGTTTTCTGTTTATTATATTCAGGAACGTACAATTTTGAAATTCATCATTTGAGATTGTGTGGACTTGTACATTTCAACTGCAGTGCTTTTGAGCATGGATTTGGCACGCGATAAATTATTATTTATTATTATTAACTAGCACTGCACTAATACTGGCCCAATTTATTCAAATAGTTCTTATAAACATACTGTCTTGCCCGACCCGGTCTGTGCACACGCCATCAAGTCTCTGCCGGCGGCGATAATAGGAATGGAATACTTCTGGACAGGCGTTGGCTTGTCGTACTTGGCTTTGCGGACATTCTTCAGGAACGTGGGGTAAAGTCCTGCTTCGTCAAACGAACTGATGAAGCCGACAGGGTCCCTGCCGCTGACCTCCACGCTGATATTGTCGTACTTGTCAAAGTTAATGCCTTTCTCATAAGACTCAAATATCTCTGCCTCGTTGTCCGTCAAAGCTGGAGGGATGTATGGAGGAGGGCGTTCGTCTGCAAGGATGAAAACAATCGCGTTCAAAATGCACCAAATTTATGCTCAAACATTTTAATCGCTATTTTAATCGCTATTCGACAATGGTACAGGCGTCTTGAAACAATAACATCTGGAAAAATTTGCATTTTCTTTATCAAATTCCAAATTACATGTTATACATCGACATTGTGCCAATTGACAATGAATCTACTGAAGTACTTGAAATTCAATTTAAAATAAATAAAATAAAATAAATTTTACAAATGAAAAAGTGTTGGTTATCTGCTCAGTAAAACTCTAAACGACCCAAATGGATCAATGAAAAATTGACATTTCTACACCAGGCCCCCGTTTCACAACGGTATCCTAAATTTAGGAGCTCCTAACTTTATGACCCATATCACCTCCTAAGTTAGATGCCGATTTAAGAAGGGATAAGACTTGTGACGTCGTCGTGAAACACTTGTTACGAGGTGACAACACTTAGGACTGGTTTAGGAGCTCCTAAATAGTTAGGAGGCCGTTGTGAAACGGGGGCCAGGTCATCTGGTTAAAGCAATTGTACATATTTAATTTAAATGTTATTGATCAAACCTTTTCCAGAGCGATCCTCGTTGGGACATTCCCTAGCAAAATGTCCGTCTTCTCCACACTTGAAGCAGCCTCTGCCGCCTCCACCACCACCTTTAAAGCAAAAACAGTGTAATGCCCATCAATAACCATTACTTAATAAGCATTGGAGTTGAATAAAGAGTTGAACAATGGCGAAAACTGGAACAACTCGAAACGAATGGATCACTATTAACCGAGATAAAATAAATTGATGAAAACGCAAAATATACCCTTGCTAAATATATACACTTTTAAATACCACTCTAGCTTCAATTATATTAGGTATCCGGTGGTATGAAAGATCTAAATATATATGTGGTAAATATATATGTGTACTTAATGCCGACTTTTCAGCTGTATCAGATTCAGAATAAAAGTGTGGACCTTCTAAATGTCTATGTGCTGTTGTGTAAAGAGACTTAGTGTAGTAACTGAATGGGAATGTTATACAAAATGAATTACTAATACCATGAAAAAAACCCAGGACCAGTAACTTTTCAGCAGGAACAGCAACTTTTTGAACTTGCTGATCCTGTGGACCAGGAACATATTTTCATTCGAGCCAAACCCCGATTGTCACGAGATTGATGAACATCTATAGTTTGCAGGTACGTAGTGTTTGTGAAAGGTCCATCACTACTGCCATATGAAAGTTTGCATAATACAAAAGTGAGCGTGGCTCTATTAACTGTTTGGTTGACCTCACCTCCTCCCCCTCCCCCTCCGCTGGGACACTCCCTTGACATGTGTCCCTCCTCTCCACACTTGAAACAAGCTCGACTTCCACCGCCCCCTAAAACACATGGGTGCAATTTACAGTCGCAAACACGTACGCAATTTCTGCCGTAATACACATGCAGGATATTACTATAGAAAACATGAACGATGCCATTTATATGGTAAGGCTAACCTGGTATGGCAACAAACAACTGTGATTTCAGCAGAAAACAATCTTGGACCCCAAGCCATGTCCAGTGCAAATAAATTAACCCCTGGACATAGACATCGGCAGATTTCCGCATAGTGAGTCAATTATTGTGTTATGTCACAGCAGGAAGCTTGCACCTAAACGTGATGAAGCATTTCTGCATAACATTGCCATGGGTTTTTTTTAAAATTTGGGTTTAAAGTTGCTTTCAAGATTCTTTCACTTATATCACGACTTGTCAGTTTAGGGCAGGAAGAAACCAGCAACATCCGTAGCGCTGA
>JAUTBT010055050.1:0-15405 GCA_032361225.1 Lepetodrilus schrolli | reverse complement strand
TTGTAAGACAAGAGTGGAACAATCCTGAACTTGTGTAAGACAAGAGTGCAACAATCCTGAACTTTTGTAAGACAAGAGTGGAACAATCCTGAACTTGTGTAAGACAAGAGTGCAACAATCCTGAACTTTTGTAAGACAAGAGTGGAACAATCCTGAACTTGTGTAAGACAAGAGTGCAACAATCCTGAACTTTTGTAAGACAAGAGTGGAACAATCCTGAACTTGTGTAAGACAAGAGTGCAACAATCCTGAACTTTTGTAAGACAAGACAAGAGTGCAACAATCCTGAACTTTTGTAAGACAAGAGTGGAACAATCCTGAACTTTTGTAAGACAAGAGTGCAACAATCCTGAACTTCTTCAAAAACATGGTAGACACAACTTTCAAAAATAATGCAAGCTGTTTCATGATCCTGTACCCTAAACAGCTGAGTGTACATGATAATGTGTAACCATCCCTGTTGGTACCCCAAACAGCTGAGTGTACATGATCTGTGTTATGGAGTTAGGGGTGGGATGCAGTGCAGTGGTTAGTAAGCCAGACTATGGATTCCGAGGTCCCAAATTCAAACCCAGAATTCAAACCCATCATTGCACATAGGGGAAAGATTTCCCTGCTGCTACATAAAAGCAATAAATCACTCACTCACTCAAACACACCACATGTTTGACATTGATCTTCACAGAAGTTGCCTGCCTGTATCATAAAATGTGCGTAGATGCACACGAAATGCGGAAAGGACAGATGCAATTGATGCACACTTAGTGATCAACAGATACTGGAAGGTCTACTGCTACTCTGATGTTGTACAGGTGTATCGTACAGTCATAAAACCATATTGGCAAAACAATCTTGAAAGAGGCTGAAGCCATCCCTCTCCCTGCTGGATTAGGTGCTCCATTTACAACAAATAAAATAAATACGTAAATATTTTAAGTTATCTCGAACATGATGTAGACATATTATCAATTGACATGGCTGTATATCCCAGTTGATTAATGCTGTTGTTTGTTCGCTTGTTTTTATCAGTTACTTGAAGTCATAGATTATGTCAATTTTCCCAGGCTTTTGAGAATTTTGATCTATTGTCAAATGTCATTGATATTTTGTGATTATCAGTTACCAGTCTATTTGTTTTGTTGACAGGTATCTATTTGAATTTATTTAATTGGCAGGTAACAATATGAAATGATTGACAGGTAACACTGTGTAATGCTTGACAGGTAACACTACAATGATTGACAGATAACACTGAATTTATTGACAGGTAACAACAAGTACATTTGATGATTCCCACACCAGAACACACACCAGAACACACACCAGAACACATATTACCACAAATATCAATCAGATCCATCCAGAATGTCCCTATCAATTTCACAATTTCAATGGGAATTATTTATGATTGTTTCTATTATTTATTCCTGATTCCGCTGGTTGTCAACCTCCTGTCAATTCGTGCTAGGATTGTTTTTGTTACAAGGCTGTGAATTGTGATGGGACGCTATGTGTGATTGCCAGGAAGCACAACTCATTAGTATAAATTGCAATCAATCCCACGGCTATCGATGACTGTGTCGTCTATTTCACTATCACTCGTACCTATGATTTAATCAATTGCCTCAAAGCTTGACTTTGTTAATTTGTGTGCTCTTTGCCAATGGGGTTCCAAGTCAAGCAAATACCGACCAAACTATAAGCCATGTCCAACTCACGGAACTGTTTTTCAACCATGATTTTCTATCAGTCTCTGAGTAGCTTTTCTTGTTTCTCTCTCACGATTTCAAATATGCATTTTTGGATTGTCCTGTTTCCGTGTTTTGGCATTGATGTCGCCCAATGAGCTTGAAGTTAAACTAAGATTCTCCTATTTCAGAAGTCGTGGATAAAACCAAGCCATCGCCCTGAGAAGCAGTAGCTGGGATATTTGTACAGGCACAGATAGATGCAATGGAAAGTGACAACACAAAAGCATGGTAAACCAAAGTTCACTTTTTTTTTATTAAATGTAAACTATTCAGTGTATTCACCATGTTCCAAACTTCCTGCTTCAGATTATACATTTTTACTTCATTATCTGGGAAATAAAACTTACTAGTATACGGAATGCATTTGATTTGTACATTTTAAATATAAGGTCCCGGGTTCAAGCCTAGCTCGAGCCATCATGTAGCACTCATGAACAAAGTTCTTAGATCCGCACTGCTCCAGTGGACCCAGCAGGATGAGATGGAATTGTGAATATTAATCTTCTATTTGGGTTGGATGGCCTTCATGGAGTTGAGAAGGTGAAATGAGTGTACAGTGATCCATTGACCAGGGAGCATGGAGTCATGTACTTTATAAATGGAGTATTTATTTATTATTATTATTTAATTAGACAATGACCTCATTAAAATTAGTCGAGACTTCTATCTGTCAAATAATGGAGTGACCAAGTTTATAGTGGGATGAAAACCTACACATTAGGTGTTTCTGAAAGGTCCACACAGATCATGGTCCAAGCGCATGAACCATATGTAGAAGTTTCTGTCCAGAATGCATACACAGACATTACATCTCTGACTAGGAAACTGCTGTGTCATGGAGCCATTGAGATCCTGAATCATGTGCATGACATCAGCTGTGGACGACATAAAGCATGGTCATGACATAAGCTGTGGACATGACATGAAACATTATCATGACATCAACTGTGGACATACATGAAACATGGTCATGACATCAACTGTGGACATGACATGAAACATTATCATGACATCAACTGTGGACATGACATGAAACATGACCAGGTAAAGAACTTAATGTCTTGACACTGAATTCTGCACATGTATCATTGTTTTTATAGTCGAGAAATTGAAACACAGAACTGTCTTCAATGAGAGTCCTGTCTACAAAAGACCCAGCTTGTGCAATCCAGATCATGTTCCAAATGTCGGAGACCCAATCCCCCATAATAAATAGTATGTGTTTATCTATCAGCCAGAATTGCTAGATAATGTAATGCATTAATTAATGCAATGGTGTATGTGCTTCTGACAAAGCCATCTAAATCATTACGTGAACGTGACAAATTGGAAGCCAACACATCACCATTAGGTTGTCCTTGTGCAAACAGCTACTGGTCAACTAAAACACTAAACATAGATGACTGGCACGATTGAAACGTGCTGCTCTGATGTCCATCATTACACCACCATCCAAATAGCATTACATCTACTGGGATCTGGCAGATTAGACCAAGTACAGGAACTGCAGAGCTGAAGTAATGGATTTCAAGACCAAAGCAATGTTTGCGTGGTTTCCCCTCAGTTGGTGTCGGAATTCTGACTGGGAGCGCCCACAGACACTGTAAATGTCAGCGTGGGTCAGACAAGCTAACAGGTCTGCAGTAAATAAGACAACAAATGCAAAGCATTTTACTTTGTTAATAAGGAGGATTAATAAATGGATATTGTTTTCCTTTCTGTATTTTTGATAGACAAGATAAGTATTTGTACTTTTTGATTATTTATTTGATCAATACAACACCTACTAATCATCCTGAAGCTGTCTGTCTTTGTTCATGTGGTTTTGATACATCATAGCTGATTCAGCATTGATATGTGTATACTGTATGACCATCCTAGGTTGATAGGGATCTTCTTAAGGGGTTTCATTGAAGCGATCATATTATTGACATTTAGCTACACTAGCATTCCTCAATGTGCAATCTGTAGCCATCTCAATTAAATATTGATCGATTTAACCCCGGTGTCATGTCTTTAGCTGACCTGAATTTTTCAAATATTCCTTGGCATAAAAGTGAATTCAATGAATTCTAATTCAGTGTTCCCATTAGGAGATGACATAAACATGTACAGGCACACATCACCATTATCCTAATCTACAATGGTTTAATCACAGCCACTGCTCCATGTACAATGTAGATTGTCGTCTCCTGTTGCTTCTAGCCAGGAGATAGTTCATGGCATTGGAGTCATTATCATTTTCAATTTCAATAAAAATTGACAAATAATCTGCGTTGAGTTTCAGTTTCTTTTCTAGATAAATATTTCATTATGGTGTAGATCAATATCTGTTTCTTGTCAGCCTAGGCAATGGTATGGCAGTGGAATCATGGGAATGGTATTGTTACTATATGTGAATGATCTAGAAATGTGATCAGTGTGGAGAAATAAAAAAATTAAGAACTTTGAATAACGTGGGTTAGGACAGTTTCTAGTGTGTCAGCTGACAAAACTGATGGTTCAAGTTTGAATCTGGTATTTGTAACGTGGTGGAGAACAGATTCACCTGCCAGGGATATTGTGATACATTGTCCATATACCTAATGTAATATTTCCTTCTTTGATTTATTTCTACTGGAACACAATGCTATAGCAGAATACAAACAATTGGCCACAGTGTTACCCTGGAATACAGTCTATAGACTCTCCACCACATTTTTTTAGATTATAATTATACAATATAATATTTTGATAAATGCAATCACAAAGAAGATTTACATTGTATTTTCAATCCACAAATCATCTTCAAATCCCAACACTTGAATAACAGAAGCTACAAATAAAAAGCTTAATGGTTGATAACATCAAATAGAATAGAAAATATTCTTACCATAATTTATTTGATCTAAAAGCTTCTTTTTTTTCTCTCTCTCTCTAAATTTGCCAAAGTTCAACATGTTCAAGAAAATACGCTGACTTATTTTTTTACAATAGTAATCAGATTTACTTGATTGATTGTTTGAATTATATGACATATGTTTAAACATCAGGCAAAGTTATTGATCTTGAATAAAAACTAAGAGGATCAACCATTAAGAATAAATCTATATACTTGTGCCATGATATCACAGCTCCTTCTCAACACAAGTCTATAGTGTTACATGTCATGAGTTAACTGGGACGGTCTATCAGGATTCACAATGTCAAGACCACCTGTTCCGAATTTGTCCTTAATATTTTAATACCATATCAACATTTTATAAAGCAGTTTACATTATTGAATTTGAAGCCAACAATCTAGTCTTGCATGTGTGTTATAAACACGCATTTTTCAATACAAGTATTTGGAACTTGTTATATTGAAATATTTAGCCCCCTTGCTGCTAAAGACAGGTAGAGATGCACTGTCATGCCAAAGGGTTAACGAGTACTTTCTTCTTGGTTCACATGCTGTTCATGTATTTCATCCAGATTTAGATTAAGACTCCTTGCTGATTATCAAACTCAAACCTATTAAGAGCTGCACATGAAATAAACATAATAGTATAGCAATAAGTCCAATGTAATCCCCACCATGAATAACAAATAAATGCCATTTCATAACCTTATATTTTCCCCATAAATATTTATTAATAATAAATATGCCCTAGCTATCTATTTACTCCTAGAATATTTCATCTTAAATCTAATATGGGTTGGAAATGGCAGATTTGAAAAGGACTTTATGAATTGGTTTTGCTATACCAAGGCAAGTGTTCTTAGATGTGCTAATTAGCACTGTGGATAGCTCGATTGGCAGACAATAGTTCAGAGTTTGAATCCTACCTCAAGTGCTAAAATAATCGAGAGAGTTGTATATGTGTGGATCTATGGGCTGGACTGTCTTTGGTTCATGAGTACCAGCCCAGGCTTTTAGTTGTTACAGGTTCTCACCCTTTAATATCCACATCACAGTGATGTCACTAAGATTCTAGTAAAAATTGTCTTATGCCAAAACTCTAGTAATGTGATAGCTTGAAAATTTCCTAATGGAATAACATAAACCCATTGAAGTCCATAAAAGAAATCTATACAAGATTTTCTCTTCTCAAGTAGCACTTATCTGAAAACAGACTGTGTCCTGTCTGTTATGTATTAATGTTTGGCACTTGTAATGTTGTTTTAATGTTCGGCACTTGTAATGTTGTTTCAGAGATGTTTTTCATGCCATGACCTGCCTGCACATTTGTCGCGGTCCATTGCTCAATAACCAGTAAGTGTGAAAACTAACTCCACATAGTTGAGTTTCATACACAAATACCAGTAAATAAGAACACCATTTTCAGATCATTCTGTAAGAAGATCACTAAGAAAACAGTGTGTGCACGATTTGTTGATTTCTCTGTTGGATTAATTCCAGTATATCGTACTACAAATCTTGCCATCTGCTGTACCCATGTAGACAGAAAATGTAGACATAGCTTAAGAACAGATGATACTTTTGGAAATGTAGGTCATGTTTTAAAGGCCCACTCACCAATTCCATTTATAAATTTAATGTGTCGATGGTTTAATTGTCAATGACACAGCCAACTTCTGTGTCTTTTCCTTAAATGTGAATTTAATTATTGTTTTAAAACAATGAAATTTGTGTCTAATAATGAGGAAAATTGCTGATCAAAAAGTGAAAGTGTTTTATTTGCAGTGTGGAGATTCACGCTGCAATGTATAAAACAATAACTCACTGTGGTATGGAAGTGATCGTCATTTTGTGCATATTAGGAATAATCAAACAGCATATTTATAGTTTGCATCCTGTAGATTTCATCTATTTCTGTTCTGCAATTTGGAAAATTTTCAGATTTTTTCATCCAATGAAAAATGTAGTGGCGATATCATTGACAACCCACCGGAAATGTCTGTGAAATATTGTGTATAAAATACATAAAAGTCACAAGGCGATTTAACACTACAAGATTAGATTTAAACATTTCTTGTTCTTCTATGTACTTTTCCCAGTTTGACTAATCACAATGAATTCTGAATTCTGAATCTCTGGGTGCCACAATCAGGGGGAGGTTAAACTTCTGTACCTCTACTGTAGGAAGATGGACTCATTGTTGACTAAAAAAACGTGACAACAATTATTCATGAAGATCGCATCTTCGACCACCATGACCTCTGAACGAATTACTCGACCATGACCTCAGAACTAATTACACGTGTCAGTTTCCTTAAGAAAATGTCTGACGGAGGAAATATTTCCAATAATTGGTCGCACTGTTTTATTTGGCGCACTTGGGGTTTATTTTTGCAGAGGTGCAGCTTCCACTTTTATTGGAAATACACCTGTATACCATTCTGTCCAACAGACTATTCTCAGACCGAAAGGAAAGGTTTCCGCGCTGAATCCAAACAAACAACGCCGACTTTCCACAATGTGTTTTCCAGGACCTGGTTAAAGGGCCAAGACTCCCGTGGTATTATTCATGTTTATTGCTGTAGGTTTAAGCTTGCTACGAAAATGTTTGTTGTCTTACATAATATACAGCTTTTGGTTGCGGGAGCGGGCAGAGACATACATAAACAGCGGCCATATGTTGTGGAACAGAGAGCCATTATCTCCAGCCTTCAAGGGACTCAGACAAGCGATATTAACCAGTGATGTGCCAAAGTACATGTTGTTTCCTCCTTAAATTCATCTGCCACCTTTTCAATTGTTATCCCACTACCTATTCTGAATGTATGCTGTCTGTTAGTTCATTAGGTCTTAGACACATTTTTATATTCTAGTATACTGTGCTATATACTCACTTGAAAGCATGGTCAAAGTGCTACATTATTATTAGCCCAGTCAATGGATCAATATGCACTTATTTCACCTTGTCAACCAACTAACAAATGGAGCAGTATAGTGTATTAGAATATAACTTTATATTTTGAAGTAAATTTCATTTAATTTGAGGTCAATTAGTAGATTAATGTACGTGACCTAACTATAAAGTTAATGTCATATTTTGTTCATATGTTGTATGTTCCTTATTATACCCTGAGGGCCTTCAATGGGGATAGACTGTTATAATTTTTTACCCAGAATGTGACCCAAATGCACTGAAAAGTCTGAAATCGAAGAAGGATAATGTGACAATTACCAAGTAGGCCTGCTGTTCTCCTTGTCAGTAGCCTGACAGGTTTGTACAACACTGGAGCACAACACTACTACATAGAGCTGATAGAATACAACATAGAGTACAACATAGAGTACAACATAGAGTACAACATAGAGTACAACATAGTGTACAACATAGTGTACAACATAGAATACAACAGAGTACACCATAGAGTACACCATAGAGTACAACATTGAATACAACATTGAATACAACATTGAATACAACATAGAGTAAAACATAGAGTACAACATAGAATACAACATAGAGTACAACATAGAGTACAACATAGAGTACAACATAGAGTACAACATAGAGTAAAACATAGAGTACAACATAGAATACAACATATAGTAAAACATAGAGTACAACATAGAATACAACATAGAATACAACATAGAGTACAACATAGAATACAACATAGAATACAACATTGAATACAACATAGAGTACAACATAGAATACAACATAGAGTACAATATAGAATACAACATAGAGTACAACATAGAATACAACATTGAATACAACATAGAGTAAAACATAGAGTACAACATAGAATACAACATAGAGTAAAACATAGAATACAACATAGAATACAACATAGAATACAACAGAGTACAACATAGAATACAACATAGAATACAGCATTGAATACAACATAGAGTAAAACATAGAGTACAACATAGAATACAACATAGAGTAAAACATAGTGTACAACATAGAGTACAACATAGAGTAAAACATAGAGTAAAACATAGAGTAAAACAGAGTACAGCATTACAGGGTACAGCACTGGGGTAGAACACTAGAGTACAACAACTAATAATATTATGTCCATGGGGCAAATCATTTAGGTATTAACTCCATGCATCTGCCCCTGTTATGTGTTATGATACACCACAGCTCCATAGTACAATTCTTATTATCAAATAAGGGTATCTTATTTCATTAGTATGAATAGTTTCTTATTTTGGTCAGTATACTGTGAATCATTGAAGGTATAATCTCGAAGTACAATGAAACAGTACATCTTACTGAATTCTTCTGCAGTAAATCAGTGTGGACATTGCAAGGAGCACTCTCTCTGATTAGACTGCTGTAGTATGGTCTGTCAAGACACATGTAAAACCTAACATGGTATGTCAAGACATGTGTAAAACCTAACACACACTAATCACTAAACAAGACCAGACTCTATGTTTATAACAAAAGACAATTTTTTATTGCGTGTCCAGGTTGTGTGCCATTAATCATGTATTGGGGGGGGGGGGGGGGTGTAATTAATTACTTTATTGTGTCACAGTATGTAGTAAATAAACTGTCTGTCTGTCTGTCTTCCTGTCTGTCTATAAGTGTTGATATCTGTCAACAAGATGACAGCTAGACATCTGCCTGAAGAAATGCAACCATATTTAAAGACATTGACAAGGGAGGTAGTGTCTGGAAGATTGATCTTTTTTCAGGTAAATTAAATTGTGGTCTCTTGGGGAAATCGGCTATTTTGAGCGGTCATCAAGTGGCTACAAATAATGTACTTTTGACATTTTATTTTTTTAAGTATTCTGTTCAGCCTGTTGAAAAAAAATCTGACATTACTTATTTAGTGCTGAGTCATTCACGTGTTCTTTATTAGCAGTATTGATGAGCTATGTAGTAAGTGGATATTATGTAGAGGGTGTACACTATGTATTGCTACTTCTCTATTGTTAGCTTCATATTATTTTAATTAACATTGTCCCTTGTACTTGTTTTACACAGAATTTAAGCTAGCTAGACATAGTTCTGTATGACCTTGTCTGGTTCAAAAGGCTATGAAACTTGATTTTTTTTTTTTTCCCAATTAAAATTAACAGTAATTCAAAAAAAGTATGACATAAACGATTATACAAAATGTTAAAATGAATGTACTGTAGTACGTATACATGTCATAGATAAAAAATAATCTAAGGTTGTATGCACTGCAAACAGGTAAAAGAGAATATCATATGTTAAAATCTTGTTCATATTAAATTTAACTTTTACTTTGATGGCTGCCCAAGATACTATTATTGAACATCTGTTGAAGAAGCAGGATGTAATGCTTTATAACAGACTGGATGGGACCATTCATTAACATACACACATGTATTGACCACTGCCACTGCTTGTGAATATATGGGCCATAACTATATTTGAGATCATGAGATTACTAGATAAAATCATGAAGTAATCTTTTCTCATGGATTGTTTCTAGCTGTCTTTTCCTATGGATTGCTCTAACTGTACCTTACAGAATTGATGTCATTGTTCAGCCAAATGCATGTGTATGTGTAATACATGTGGTATAGAAGTCAGCAGCCACTAATTTTTTTTCTTGAAAATATGTTAGATCATTAATGCAACAAAAGTTCAGAACCAGTATGATATCCATTTGAGTATAAATTTCACATATAATCATTATGCAATAATACAAAAATTACAGGATCTCATTTAATCCTATGTAGTATTCATTATAGTCTGTGTCACACCCTGTTCTCACCAAAATACTCCTATTCAAAATATCCGCCTAGACCAGTTAAGCAAGTCTAGATTACTGGAGACGAGGTCAGAGGGTAAAGAATTTCAGGGGCTCCTTTCATATAAATATAATGCCAATCAATATACATTATAGACTTACTTTAACCCTCTGATACTATGGATAGTCTATGTTCATAGCTCTCTGTAGCCATATTGAACTCTGTGACGGAATTTGACACATATAATTATTTCAAGCAGGAATTAATTATATATAAAGGATTGTCTTTGTATTATATAACAGCAAGTGGCATCAATCTATTACCAATGACTGATGAGGTATGAAGATGTATAACATGCAAGTTAACCTAGGAACATCCATCTGTTAGCACATCAGCAAGGTGGCTGTGATGACTGATGTACTTGATCAAATGCTGGACAACTGCAGTTAGCAATCTGTTTAAAAAAAATTAAAAACTACCATTTCAGACAATAGCTTAAAGCCTTCTCAAAGCCCTATTATGTAATGTATTATCAGAGCAATTGGAGAAGTATGTTATGGCAAGTAGGTTGAGTGCCTGCTACCAGTATGTTACTGAAAACACATCGACTTCAATGGACAGTAACGCCTTCAAGAGATGGCACATCGTCAAATTGCCGTGAATTAAACGCCATCATCGCCAAATAAATCTTGGCATTACGAGGGTTAAGAAGTCGTATCATACAGCATCATGGGTCCTATCATCATAGCAATTAGAGAGTCATGTTAGACTAGACTATCATTGCCCCACTCAAGACGGATGGAGGAGCCATCAATTGTCCCTGGCATGGATGAAATCCATGGATGCGTTGAACAGCGGCTGTTTGAGTAGCAATAATGGGGAGGCTATGTACCGGCAGTGCTTGGAGCTTGTAACATGCTCCCTATGTGTGCAATATCTCATTTACACTCACCGATGCAATCAGTCATCGAGTTGGGACATCAGCTGTAATGAGTTTGGTTTCAGTTAGGATGGTTCTTGATTTCAGAATTTTCTTGAAATGATCCGGATTATTGGTGTTTCTTTGTTAAATCATGGAAAAAATCTACAAGTACTTTTGTATGGTTTCATTCACTTTATGGACATACATGTAGTATATTTATTTGATATAATATTGACATAAATCTTTAGCAATCCTAAGAATTACAAAACGTGTAATTTACGAAACTCTACTACTGTTGGGTGAAAGATTCCCGCTGTGACGTAAAACAATAATTCACTCACTCACTCACTCCAAACAAGAATGGTAACCAATATTAAGCCTATAACCTTTCAATAATTAGTAGAGAAAACATTGGCCTACAGAAACCTCTTACTTTTGTACCTACCGGCAGTCTCAAGTGGTAGTGCACACATTAAAAATAATGAGTCACTTATCAAATCAGTTTATCCCAAAATTCCAATTCTGAAATTATTTTGTCCTGTATTAAGTCTTATCTCTAATTCTGTATCCATGTTCTACAAGTAAATCCGAAAACATCTGGAAGAATATGCCAAGTAATGCAAATACCACAATCACATCCAGCCACTACCGCCACCAATAAACTCCACATGAGATTTACAAAGTGTCTACAAGTCTGCAAAACATGCTCAATGTTTTCTAGCCAGATGTATCTTGGTAGCTCGCTCTAGTAGTGGAAATCTCTGCCTAGATGCTGTTAGGAGATTCCTGGGAAATCTCAGGTTCCCTTTTCTTCAATCCAGTCTTGATAGAAATCTTTTATTTTTTTTAAATCGCAAATCTGTTATTTCAGGCCATCTGTGAAATTGATTACAGATCTGTGAAATTGATCACAGTCTTCGTGTCATCTGTCATTTCAGTGTCTACTTCACATATGGCTGAAAATGTTTTCTCAAACCACATGCACACATTAGAAAACTCTCCTCCTGGTCATGTGACTGGTGTGTTAAAAATGAGACTATGGAAACCCACGCAGCATGTACAGCCGAGATGTGTGAATATACGTCTCTTCCTCTACGGAATGCTGTGAGACTTCATTCACGTGCCTGTGTTTGGAACGAATGTGTGAATTGTGCACAGTGCCTGTGAAATTAAGTTGCTTTACGAGGCTTGTGGATGTAAGTGACCTACAAACTGTTCACCTGCCTTGTTAGTGGTTGCATTTGGGATGTCAGGCAGGTAGGACATTTTTTGTTTTAATTACGGTGCATACTAGCATTTCAATTATTCCAATTAATTCAATTTGCTGATTGTATTTCACATTTACATTGCAAATTGCCTTTCAAAATGCCAACTTTTAAAAAAGTACCAACAATTTTAACCAGTATTCCACATATTCTCTTTTAGTTTTGCACCCACAATGTAGATCTAGTTTTTCTTAGAATAATTTATCAACCAGTTTTTGTGTGAAAATCTTCTGTGACTGTGAAACTGAATACAGTCTGGTACAGTCTTACTACTGCAGGTGTGTGCTTACATCATGTTCTCCCCCTACCATAAACATATCATGACAGGATCACTCAATACTGTAAATATTGGTGTAAAATGCCAGATCACTTGCCTATTTCGATGGAATAAATGTCTACTAAAGTAGATGTACACAGTAACAATGACTGTACAGCAGTTCAGTGATAGTAACTACATCAGTAATAGTGTAATAGAAATAGTAATAGTGTAATAGAAATAGTAATAGTGTAATAGTATAGTAATAGTGTAATAGAAATAGTAATAGTGTAATAGAAATAGTGTAATAGAAATAGTAATAGTGTAATAGAAATAGTAATAGTTTAATAGAAATAGTAATAGTGTAATAGTATAGTAATAGTGTAATAGAAATAGTAATAGTGTAATAGAAATAGTAATAGTATAATAGTATAGTAATAGTATAATAGTATAGTAAATAGTATAATAGTATAGTAATAGTATAATAGTATAGTAATAGTATAATAGTAATATTATAATAGAAATAGTAATAGTATAATAGTAATAGTAATATTATAATAGTAAAAGTACAATATTATAATAGTAATAGTATAATATTATAATAGTAATAGTATTATATTATAATAGTAATAGTATACTAGTAATAGTAATAGTATAATAGTAATAGTAATAATATAATAGTAATAGTATAATAGTAATATTATTGGTAATCATATCAGTAGAAATATCAGTAATAGTAACAGTAATCATATCAGTAACAGTATTCAATTGTAACAGTTTTAGTAATGGTAATCATATCAGTCACAGTTATTGTAGCATTAGCAGTAATGATAATTGTATGACGTAAAGAAATTCCTCATCAACTCTTAAATATATATTAAATAACAGTAAGAGGAACAGTAATAGGACCAGCATGTGGAGCTGCATTCTTTATTGAGATAATTGTACTTTTGGAAGCAGTGTCACAGTGGATTAGTAACCTACTATTCCTACTATTCCTCGTACTAATGGCAGACTCATCTTGATGTTCCTCCACAGCAGCTGGCATTTGTATCTCCTCCCAACTATCTGTGACAGTCTGATACATAAGGATAGCTCCCAGTGATAGATTGTGAGTGTGGAGATGATTAGGTGGTGCTGGCAGGTACCACACTATATACTTTGTTATTCCAGCATGTCAAGCAAAACCTTGGTGCTCCAGAAAACAAAGATTATAATAAAGAATAATAACAATAATAATAATAATCTTTTTTTAATAATTATAATAATAATCTTTTTTTAATAATAACAATAATAATAATAAAAATAATAATAATAATTATTGTAATAGTAATAATGGACATTTATGTTCCATCATATCCACTCACGGATGCATGTTCATCGTGCTACTCTAAACCAATATGACTTCCTGGGAATTCTGGGTAGACTGAGGTTACATGGAGACCTGCAGGGCAGGAAGGGGACATGTCAAAGTGGTTGGACTATACACTGCAGGTTGCTGGCAGATGGTGGACCCAGTTGTAATGGAATCGGGTTTTATATAGCATGCATGCACATTCCATTAAGGAAAGGTTTTCAAATTGTGATGACATGTCAACTGGAGCGTGGTGCCTGCCCGCTGCATGTGATCTAAGTAGCAAATGTTGAGATGTAAAAGCCAGTGATTTAGTGGTGGGCATTCACAGTGCTGCTTATTGTAGGGTGTGAACCTGCTGAAACTCTTCATAATGGCAAGAGCCATGTGTCATGTGTATGTAGCAATGGAGAGAAATGGAAGGTGGTGACATAATGTAGACTTATTACAATATGACCCAGGCCTGTTTCATAAAGGTTATGGACCGAGTATCCGAAACTAGAGAACAGACATAGAAAAGTAGTTTCGGTAATCGGGTACCGGTGAGATTCGTTTATTTCGGAGATTCAGTACATTTGGTACTTGCATTTTGCGAAAACAAACACTAAGTAAAAACAACAAAAATTGCAAGAATACTTATATATATTCTGGAGGCTTATAATTTTAGTGTGTTAAAGTACATGTCGCACTCAGTATTTCAGTCGCATGTCGATATAATATCAAAATCAAAGGCATCATAAACATGATAAGTTGGTCAGCACTCTGTAAGTCCGTCTGTAAAAACCTGGTGTCTCCTCCTCATGTTGGCAATCTCACCGTCAGATATCTTAAGGACAGGGGTGGTTTTTGTCTTGGCCCGGTGGACATTAGCAGAAGCAGATTCACTTGTCGGGAAGTAGGGACAGTGATTGTGCGTGTAGGGACAGTGATTGTGCGTAGTGATTGTGCGTGTAGGAACAGTGATTGTGCGTAGTGATTGTGCATGTAGGGACAGTGATTGTGCGTGTAGGGACAGTGATATCTGGTAGTCAGAACTTTGAAATCCCTGGCTTTTCGGAAATCCGGTACTACCGTATATCGTGGGGTATAAGCCCATATTGGGGTATAAGCCCACCACCTTTTTTCAAAAGATAAGCAAAGTAGGCATATTCTGCAGTATAAGCCCACTACATATTCTGCAAATGTATCCCCCTAAAACTGAAATATGACAGTGTTTTTCCTACGTCTACTT
>JAUTBT010055039.1:0-15405 GCA_032361225.1 Lepetodrilus schrolli | reverse complement strand
TTTGCTCCCATAGCCTCTATAGGAGGATTATGGCTGGTGAAGTGAGTATAGCGAAGCATTATCACTACCCGGCCATAGACAGGGCCAATTTCGTATCTGTACATCATGATGTTAACCTCCGTTGCTTTTCTCCAGTTTAATCTAATTCCATAGAATTGTCTAGTAGGGGTACATACATTCACATATGCAAATACAGGCAGATGATCAGAGGTTGAATATGGAACACCTGTATCGATGACATATCCAATGACGTTAGATATAAGGTTCACATTTACAAAGATATAGTCGATGAGTGATTGGGTTGATTTGCTTTTCGTTTCATACGAGTATTTCGACACGTCATCTATGGGAACAACCGATAGCAAAGCACGTTCCTCAGTACACCTGAAGAAACGTCTAGCACGTGTATGACGTGAACAGTATTCGGCCGAGGACAGATCCTTGTGGAACACCAAACCTTAGTTCACCCTTTTTCGATCTTGCTCCATCGATGACAACAGACTGATAACGTTCTGATAAATAGGATGCAAACCATGCTAAGGCATCTCTGGTAACACCCACCTGTGTCTTGAGAGTTGTAAGTAGAATAGAATGATCGATGGTGTCGAAATCTTCTGAAAGATCAAGAAGTACAAGTATTGCTGAGCCATCAGAGGCGACAGCATATATGCTGATTGCATAATCTCTGCTCAATTGTTATCACACATATGCTTATGAAGAGGTGATTCAACTGCTCGATCAATCAGCTTCGAGATGAAAGGAAGATTCGACACTGGTCGATAATTCTTGAGGACTTCGTGAGAAGAGGTGTTATCAGAGCTTTTTTGGATCTCGTTGTAAGATAAATGGTATCTAACGGATACTCGTTTAGTATTATCTGTATATCAACTAGGACCGTTTACTTGCAGGACCAGTTGACGGCCAATGGGCTGGGTGGACGCAATGGACAGACCCATCATGTGGCATCACGTGTGGATCAGGACCGAGCGTCACCAGTCAGCGCACTCGCAAGTGTGCCGCCCCCGCCCCACTGAACGGTGGCCGTGATTGTGTGGGAGAAAGCAGAGAGACCCGCTTGAAGACATGTACTTTTGTACCGTGTGTAGGTGAGATGAAAGCACTTAATTATATTTATTTTCGGTCATACGCATATGCTCTAGCATGCGTTGTTGTTTTAAATTGATTACCAAGTTCATTAAAGGCATACACTCACAGATAGTTGACCTACATAGTGGTCTGACGAAGTTTTACATGAAAATATTTGCAATTGATTTTACTAAACAAGTACTATATACATCCAACTACTTCTTCCGTATGTTCCACTGGTTATCACTAATTTAATAGTTATTGAATTAGATGAGCGTAACTTTTAATGGCGGCAGATCACTAAATGAAAACAAAACGAGGCAAACTTAGTCGCACCACCTCGAGTGTTGTCCCTTTTACTTATAGGCAAAAAGAAATACAATCATATGCCGGTTAATCATCGGAAGTTTATACTAGAGCAAAAGTCCATGTCCGGGAGTTGCATTAGCATTTTATCTACCAGTTGTGTGAAAGGTCTTTGAAGTACAAACGTGATTTTATGTATGCCAAGTGAATGTCCTTTATAGCTATAATCTAGTCCAAAACGAGCATAAATATATGCGATTGTATGCCTTTAATATGCCACTAGCTCGTGTACTAACCTCTATACTAGGATCGTTTACTTACAGTACGAGTTAACGGTAATTGGGCTGGTTGGACGCAATGGACGAACCCATCTTGTGGCATCACGTGTGGATCAGGACAAAGCGTCACCAGGAGGCGCAGCCGTACATGTACCAACCCTGCTCCACTGAACGGGGGTAGTTTTTGTGTGGGTGACAGCAGACAGAGTTTTCTCAAGACATGTAATTTCGCCGCGTGCTTAGGTGAGAGAACACTAACTTATCGACTGAAATAGAATTATTATGAAACTCGATTGAAAAGCAATTATTGTGAAATTCGACTGAAAGGCAATTGTATTGTTAAACTCGACTGTCTTAAGGGGTCTTGTCATGTGTGCGCGCGACTTTATAAAAATGAATGCCAGTCTTGCGTGTGGGCGATATTTAATAAGTCCCCATAAAGAAGTCGATATTCACAATAAGTGTCTTATTATTATTAGTAGTAGTATTATTACTGTTTAAATGCGCACATTCTTCTTCTTCTTGATTATTATTAGTATTATTACTAGTATCCATGTGTGTCGTGTAATTAGCCATACCCATGTTTTCAACCCTGTAGGCGTAGGTGGCTTCAGTCAGTGGTCTTCGTGGAGTGGACCTAGATGCACCGTCACTTGTGGTGGACAAATAAGAAACATCAGAAGAACCAGATCGTGTGTTGCGCCACAGCAAGGCTGCAATGGGGAAGTGAATGACTTTTCACAAGACGATTGCGCACCGAATCCTTGCATTCGTGAGTTCTTTTTCTACTGGAGAGAGAGATAGATAGAGAGAGAGAGATAGATAGAGAGAGAGAGAGAGAGATAGAGAGAGAGAGAGAGAGAGAGAGAGAGAGAGAGAGAGAGAGAGATGGGGGTGATTTAGGGGACGGAAGAGAAAGAGGCGTGAAATGCATATGTACTTATGTACTTGTATAATTATAATTCCCTTCTTGTGAAAATAGCATCTTGCACATGCTACAAAATACTTACTAATCATATTCCATGTTGTATACTCATCAAAGCAAACGTAAACCAATAGGGACAAGTCGATAAAACAAAACTCATGTTGCTGAATACACTGAACAGCACTGCTTATATGGTGCACTTAGTATCACCTACATATATGCTATCCATATCCCCGTATTGATAGCCTGTTCTAGTCTACTAAACACATGATATATGCTAATTCATTAAGACAACTCGTGCTAATCCAAGAGCGATGAAGAACTATCTGGCCTAGTGCTGGAAGTTCACATTAACATAATTGACATTGGAAATCATGTTTCATGTTTCATTTACGGAACGCCCCAGGTTATAGGTTAACGATCACACGCTGCTTTTCTTTCACTCAATGATAATTACAAACAAAAAGAAAGTAATTTCTGTATTGCCAGAACAGTGACACCCAGTGGAATATACAGACTAGTGAAACAGACGTAATTGATTACATAATGACATAATTCATATGAATACCAATCGCATTGTTCGCATTAATATCATGCTCGCATTAATTTCCTGATTTACAGTAACAGCTGCACGATATAGATATGATAACACACTAATACTGGAGTCCACAATCCGAGCGTGTCGATGTTAAACTTTCTCTGAAATCCTGATAAATATTCGTATAGAAATTTAATATTTAACAGTCGGAATTTCATAAAATCTAATAATGAATTTAGGAATGATGGTGCCTTACTATTTTAGTTTTAAAAAATAGGTGAAATTAACATTAGCTGCAGGTTAATACAAGTAGTATCTACACTCAGTGAAATAAAATAATCACAAACTAATTCATATAGTAAATGAAAATGAGTTCCCAGATTGTCTATGGATATGTATATGGACTCAGACTACAATTATTCATTTCCTGGTTGAGAAACTTGTGGAAGTGACGTCAGAAAACATAGTCTTCTATTAGATGGGCTGTGGCTTGCTTGCAAGTACAGTGTTTGCAGATTTGTGCAGGTGGAATGGCAGATGAGACTACATAGAATCTGTAGGAAAGCTTCATTTGACCCATGTTTACATAAAAGTGTGCTCTGGCCCTGTCGGCGGATGCATTAAGTTCAGCCACTTGGAGTGCAAATTCTTGGACGCTGACCATGACTATGTTTACCCTAGCAACATCTGGAGATTGAATAGATTTACCCCCCCTAAAAATGTCAGCAACTGTGCAGCAGAACGCTATAGAATCTGGCAGCAAATTACAAAAATATTGTATGCACCATATATTTACTATGATTTTTTTCTGTAAGTGCTAAATAGTGATAAACAAAGAAGGAAGTTAATTTTGGTCTGAGGCCATATGCCGGTGACATCGTGAACATTGTCGCGAAATAAATTATACGTACGCATCCATTCGCATGCAAATTGAACGACGCGTCCATAACATTATTTCTTTCAACTATACCGTGTCATTTTATTTAGTCTCTTCTTCAACATTCATCACGACTCGTTGTACTATATAGTATTGTAGGAAGGCTGTACATCGTAACTTAGCGAATATACTTGTGTAGACACATCAAATGTACATACGTTCATATAAAAATAGGTTTGACCATGAACTATGTAAACAAATCCGTGATTGTATGCCTTTAAAAGTTCACATCAAACATCGTAGCTATTTTTCACTTTTCACAATTGACATTCGTTCCAGCGTGGGTGGCATTATACATTGGTAGAATCGTTCAATACTGCACGAGGGAACACTTCATCTGAAACAATAAAATAGAACGTGATATATAACATTTCACGGACGAGCGTGTACACGCGTCTGTTTGTAATCGATCATTCATTAACCATGATGAAACAATGTTTAACTTGCAGAAAAAACCTCGCTGTATCCACCATAAACATGGATACTGCTGTATGTGTGATTAATCAAACAAGATCAACGTGTCTGGGTGAATGTCGAATACACATTAAACCATAGTCTATTAGTTGTTTTCTGTCCAAAAAGGTCTAGGTGGAAACAATGCCGATATTATTGTCTAGTTGTACATACCTACTTGTATGTAAACAGTCATAATTTTCGGTACAATGAACTAGACTACTCAGGGGTGATGATACGCATTAGTCTAGCTAGCATTGAATGTCAAGTAATGGATTCATTTAATAGACAAGAGAAAAACATGACGGAATATTATTAATCAACACCGCTTTTTCTTCCGTATTGTGTAGACAGCCTTATGGCATTTATCAAGACGTAAACACATCGTAGTACCTAAGAGATGTCATTGCCTCTTGAGCCGTAAACACATCATGCGAACAAACGACTTTCTTCACCGAAGGGTTGCAATAATTATGACTTCGTAACAACTCCCTAGACATGTTTTCAAACATTAATGTTTCGTGAATTACAATTTTACTAACCCTGGTGCGAATGTGGGCAATAACTTCGGAGATTACACTGTGGGAGTACATAACCTCAGCCCAGTGAGGTTATTCGTACTCTTCAGAATGTCGTGTAGTTGCCATCATGTGGGCAAGGCCATCAGTGTCGGTTGGTATTGCATTAATGTGACCAGATTACGTACATATAGCAACTGTGACCAGCTTACGTACATATAACAACTGTGACCAGCTTACATACATATAGCAACTGTGACCAACTTAGGTACATATAGCAACTGTGACCAGCTTACGTACATATAGCAACTGTGACCAGCTTACATACATATAGCTACTGTGACCAGCTTATGTACATATAGCAACTGTGACCAGCTTGCGTACATTTAGCAACTGTGACCAGCTTACGTACATATAGCAACTGTGACCAGCTTACGTACATATAGCAACTGTGACCAGCGTACGTACATATAGCAACTGTGACCAGCTTACGTACATATAGCAACTGTGACCAGCTTACGTACATATAGCAACTGTGACCAGCTTACGTACATATTGCAACTGTGGATGGATACTACTAAGTGTTCACCCTAATGCAAAGTTGATCAAATGAATTGTGTTTTTATTCAAAAACCATAATGTTTTCTTCAGCTTAGGATGACATGCATAAATACAAACTGGTACAAATATCGGGACAACAGTCTGATTAAATTACATCTGGTCGTTGGCTTGAAACTTTTTTAAGCGTGCTAAAAGTTAATCCTCACTGACTATGCATCGAGGTTAACTTGAAAAGTTGCCTCGAGACAAAAGCGAAATTACCAGAAGAAATCGAAGTACGTTTTACAAAATTTGCTCGAAAGTGTGAGCCAATCACACTCTGAATATCGATTTGAATATGCTATCAGTTGGTTATGTGGAGTACAGTCCCCTCAGCCATGTGAATCTAATCGCAAATGCGTGTAACAATCCGTGTCCGTCCGTATCTTTCTTAACCAGTTTAGATAGTACGAATTACGGGAGGTTTATACCGTCTTTATTGATTCATGTCTGAGAGAAACACGGTCAATCTGGCCAGCGGAAGTCAGGGTTTAACTCTGATCTCCGAAATACGACTTTGAGTTGCCGAATTGATCAATGAACTCCACTATGTATGTGCACACCTTATTTTATTTTATTTTATTTGTTTACTATTTTCTTCTTTTTTTATATTGGTTTTGCATGTGTCCAGTCATATCAGTATTCACTACACTCGAATTTAAAGTTTCCGTAATGTATACTATTGTTCATGATGTAGTCTCTATTGTGAAATAAATTAAATAAATGTAACCTAACATATGATCGTAAAGCTAAAAAGTTAAGTCCTCGTATATCGAAATATTCGTTATTATCTGAGATATAATTCCGATTGTTATCATATTTTTTTCCATATTGAACCCGCACGCTTGTAAACTTGTTTATATTTTACATCTGAGCGATACTCACCCATTGATTGAAACAGTGAATCTGATATAGTAACAATGAACTCGTATGAGTTGTGTTTATTGTATCCACACTTTACGAGATCTCCACAGCTGCGTTCATATAATTGTTTTCTTCCTCCTCTGGGAAATGTAACAAGATAAACAGTAATATCAAGTAGTTTTATGTGACGGATTATATTAATACTTCCGTAAATTGCAACGGGGAATTCGGCGTTTACGTCGTATTGATTTCAAGCAGAACTGGCCTCGTCAAAGAATTAACCATGTGGGCGGTTTCATCAATGTAGTACACATTTTCACATATATACGTTCTCGTAGATAATGTTTATCATCCACATGCATTAACCTGGCAATAATATTGACGGCTATTTGAGTTTCCCTCACTTCTTCTTTATATCTATCGCTATCAAACGCAGATTGACATATTGCTTTGAAATAGTCTTCAGACATTGAATCAACATATTATACTAAGCACCAAAATTAAGGAACCCTATTCAGGAATATGACTCATATGGAGGTAGCAGTGTCATGGTATGGGGTGGGATTACATTTTTGGTTATATTATTATATTTATAATGGTTTCGGTGTCATGTATGATTTGCAATAAGAAATATTTATAGAAGGTATTATGCACATATGCTGACTATTTTATCCAGTATGTAGGCATAACGTGGCTAAACCCAATGCTACTGTGTTTAGATCGCCGTTACTAATTCACATATGATGAATATAGTCTCCAGTATGTAGGCACAATGTGGCTAAACCCAATGCTACTGTGTCTAAATCGCCGTACTTACATAGTCTCCCTCGATCTGCGAACGTTACCGCCAAATAAAAGTAGTGTCGCATTCGCAGTATATTGGTGTTGCGGTCTATAGAATCGCTGTACATAAATGTGTCGCGGTGTTACAGTCACGGTAATGTTGCCTTGCAATGGTGCCGCTATCATTTCCACCGTCACAGTAACGTACGTATGTCGCTGTAATGTCGCGGTACTGTCGCTGTGTCCTTGTCTAAAGGTGCACGAACACGAGTCGATCGGTTGTAATTAACAATGTGTCGAATCGCATAATCCCAATCGACGCATTGCAAGTTCTACCCGTGCGACCAATCGAATTAGAGACGCCGTACAACCGATATACCTGTGTGAGAGAGCCTTAAGTAATGTCGTTGTCGCTGCATTGCAGCCCATGTAGCTTCCCGTTGTTCCATTACCCTTACAGTAGTATACTCAACAAAATAAATTAAGGGCCGGAAGATATTTTATGGGGGAAGCTTTCTACCAAATTTCGGAATCGGTATGAGGAATTTGGTGCCACTCTTACAATGCGTCTGCAAGTTATTGGAGAGTACCAGGAGCCGGTAGACATTTGGAATTCTTCATGTTATAATAATTGAAAAGCTAAATTTGATTTTATTTCTTAAAATGCTACTGGCCCTTAATTATGTTTGCTTAGTATATAATGTTGCCGTGTTACAATTACAATAATGCCACTTTGCTATGTGGTCCTGATATACTTACGTGTGTCATATTATACTCTACAATTGGTTCATATCCCAGTAGACTATATCTAAACTAATACATTAGAGACGGTATAATGCAACGTATATGTCCAACGGTATACTTCGGTGTAAAGTCCCATATCAGGTTTACATAGGCGGACGTATTGTGGGAGGGGTAGACAGGAAGAGGAAACGGGGTGCTTGGGGGATGGGGGTGGTGGTCCCCTCCTCATGCATCCAATTAAATCCTCATACTGCCCCACTGGAATGATAATTTCTATCTCGATTGTCCCATATTGATGTGGTCTCCGTTATTTTTTGTAGCTTCATTATTTCCTAGGCCAATCCGGGCTTCCGTAACGAGACACTTCCGCTTCCGGTAACGAAACGTGTCGGCTTCCTGCTTCTACTTAAAGCTCGGACCACATTGAGAAAAACAAAACAATAACAAACAGCGCAATTGACATGTTTTATATTTTATTGTCCAGCGCGTCTGTGATACACATACGTACATACATACATGCTTGTGACGAGGGCGATATCACATGGTATGCAACCAATGACAAGGCGATAACCCAAGGTATACAAACCAATGACACTCAAACAGTTAATGCGTCATGTCAATATACAATACATTATTGAACTATATGTTAGCGTATGTTTTTCATACGCATCGTGCATGCTAAGCATACGCCAACGATTACCAATGACCCGACCATGGTTCCTGCGGCCCTTTCGACTAGACGTGAAGCAACAACTAAGGGGCATGCGGCACGATTGTCCGACTGACTGCCGTCGGTACGGCAACATCGGTTATGCTTAGCATAATGCCGGGGCTACGCATGCAACTGAATCGTCGTACGACTCGTTTTCTGCCGACTCCCAACCCTCGGCGATACATTGTTGGCGATGCGAAACAACGTAGTTGGATGCGTGACATATCACGTCGGCCTAAATAAGCTATCTACGACGTCGTAGATCGTTCGGCGACGAGTCTGCACACATTCAGAAATCGAATCTGCTCAGACCGTGTACCGCCGACGATTTAATGTTTTACGACATAATAATCTCTATTGATCCTCCAGTGTCAGTGTGGCTTATATCCCGGACGCGACGATATCGATACCGTTGAGATACCGAGCAGCCAATCGCAATGACCAAGTTGAGATAACTCTTGTTTCGATTTGAATGTTTCATAGCGCGGGCATGCAGCTAACAACAACAGTGTTATCAAAACTATTACGCACGGTTGCATGTGTGACCAGTCAGACTTGCTTATCGTAAGTCTGAGATTCAAAGTCTGCGACCATTCAGTTGTATGTCTGGCAATGCATATTCGCTATCACGATTCAGTTGCATGCGTAACTCCGGCATAAGACGATCGGCGTTGCGTCAACCATGTAGTTAGCATCTTCTTACTGGATACATCTGCTTGACAGATGCAATCTACGATTCAATTTATTTGAGCATTCATTCCACGTCTGTATGATACATCGTAACAAATTAAATATATGAATAACAGTTGCATTATAGACCAATGCACACTAAAGAAAATAACCTACAAACAGTATCCAACTGCAAACGCAATACTGACCGTGTAAGTAAGCAAATCCAACTATGGTTAAATATGGAGAGAACATTGTTTTTCTCAAGCAACGAAATCAAGTATTCATATACGACATTAATAGTTAAAAATAGAAGTTGTATAACCAAATAAAGACCTTCCAGAGACAGATACTATGATAATATGATCAAATGAAGATAACCGACAACAGGTGTATAACAGGAATTTATGATAGGTATATGAATCATAAAATGGAATTATAAAAAAAAAAAAGTTTAAAAAAACTTGACATGTTTAATATTTAGTCAAATTCGAAGTCTGCATCTATTTATATATATGTATAAACAATTAAACAAATATCACCAATATATAATTGTAAATCGACCCATTAGTATATATAATACGATTTTTATAACTGTTCATAATCAATAACTAATTTTATCTTTAGATTAGTAATATCAGTATAGTAACATAGTTAACACATTTCATGATATATTCATAGAAACATCATATAATAATGACTAACAGGTACCGTACATCTTGAATGATAAATGGACCCTACCTCTGCTTTGACTTATTAGCATTGTGACGTGGGCGATATGTAACCTACATACAACAAAATATGTATGATGCACGTACTATCGTATACACATGTACTATAATTATTGACTGTTCAATATTGCTACTCTGTCAAACCGTTGACACACAACAATGGTGAAATTCTTGTAACTGTACTGTTGTATGGAGGCAGCAAATACAACAATGTAAAAAGGGGTAATGCCTTAATAGGGTTTTAGTTCCTGATTAGTACATCAGGCCCCGAGATTACGAAACCTTTTGAGTACGGTTTTATGCTCAAGCTCAAATTTTATATGGATATTTGTGAACACAAACCCCTTTAGTTGAGCCTAAAGTTCGTAGACAAAAGGGTTTCGTAATCTCGGGGCCAGGACTTCGTTTAACAAAGTGGTCGTACTGTAGTCCTGGCGCCATGTTCTGCTATAGTAAGAGCGTAGCGTATGCACTGTTTTATTTCCGAGTACAGTATAACCCATTCCTAAAGGACATAGAAACAGGCCATTTGACGTAACAGGCCGGTCACCCAAGAACTACAATGACGCACATCGACTTCAATTCAGTTCTAACATTATTGTTGGTAATAGAAAAGTACATGTCATAGAAAAGTACATGTCTACAGGACTACATATTTATACAAATGCAACCATGTTGTTTATCGATGGAATTCACATTGTGAACATTAAATCCAAACAGAGTCCTGAGTAAAGCTCTTTGGTTATACAATATCAATACATCAGCATGCCATTTAATAATAATACCGTATTGATGACGTTCTGTACAGACATATAAATTGTTGCTTTTAATTCATAGTTTTTCCTTTAATGTATATTTCTGTTTACAATTGTTTCCAAGGCTATATTGCTCATAGTAAGAATTGTCTCTTCATGGTTGAAAGGTGCTTGTAACTCTTATTACATATTGTGCTGCAGTAACTTTACCATTATAAGCTGATTGGTATACTGACGAAGCAAATTCAATGACGATATAGGTGCACTGCGAAATTAGACAGTACGTCGTATCATCACAATGTCGGATTAAAGACTACCGGTTAATCACGAGAAATTATAAACCTAATCACTAAACATACATGTTCAAATTATTAAACAATCACAATAGGATCTATATACAGAATCTAGAAAATCGTGCAGACTTATCTTATTCATGTTGGTGTCCAATTATACACTATTTTGTAATTATTGCTTACATTGAGAATGATTGACTTAACAACAGCTAGCATACAATTGAAACCTTTATCAGGGGAAATCACATTGTTGATCATTTAAACAAATGCACAATATAATACCACATAGGACTGACTGATATGTACATACCATACAATACACACGCACTTCAACGACGGTATCCAAAGGCACAATCATATAATATTTGAAGGGCTCATCCGACGTCATACTTGATTATTGTTGGTGTATGAATTTACCTTTTCCCGCAGAGCATATCCATTGCGTTCAGGCTTGTGTGTCCGGCAATCCCCGCAGTACAACCTGAGAAACGTATCTCTGAATTGCGTGCTCATTGAGCAGTACAGTACAAAGTTAATAGCATTATTTATCAAGGCCACGATATCCATTATATCTCCAAGCGGGAGGTACACCGTATCGAAGAAGTACATCCGCGTCGCACTGAGAATGATCAGGATTCCTTGCGGAAGTTCTGTTAACAGGAACAACACTATGACGGATATCAGCATCTTGGTGGTGCGGGAATGCTCTTGAAGCTTCAAGTGACTCGTCCCAGAGAATTTCAAAAAGTTCTTGCGCAGGTGTATCTTAGATCTCATCTGGCACAGAAGAAGACTCCCGAATATCGAAATGAGAAGACACGGGACGAGTTTGGCTAATACGGCGTAAGCCCAGACGTTGATGAGCACGAGGGGGTCCGTGCTGTTGCTTCCGAGTCGAAGGCTCTTTAATACGTAAATTGTCGAGTTCGTTTCGTTGTTGGGATTCGGGACCTCCATCGTTTCGTTGGTGAGATAATTCGGAACCATGAAGATCGTTGACGTGAGATACACGGCGCATACAAGATACTTGGATTGGTTGATTCGTTTCTGACGCGCCGAATTGAGTCCAGTCGGGGACCGGATGTGTACGTATCTGACGATGGACAGACTAACGCACAGCCATATGGACACGGTGTGAGTCACATTGGTGAGGTTGATATGGAACAACAGGAACGTCATCCAGGGCATGATGTTCTTGTCGGGAGTACGAGCGCTGGTGGGATTGATGCAGTAGAAATGCAGGGCGAAAGGCACGTAGGACGACATAGTGATAATGTCGGCGATGGCGAGACCGGTCAGAATGGTGTTCACGGGGGTCCGCATGTGCTTCCGGGTCAACACCGTCACGTTGAAGATGTTGGTAACGATGCCGGATAAGCAGACAAAGAGACTGACGTAGCCGTGGTAGCGACCGTACGCTGCTGACAAAGACTTCAAGTTTTCGTTGATTTCTGGTTGGTCCGTCATCTTGTCTCGCTCGCTGGCTAAACATCTCACGTTGTTCTCAAGGTACCTGCAAACAGAAAGTAGGTTGTAATATAATCTACAACATGAAGTCAGTGGATTTTTGGAGATTATTCGAAAAATAATAACACGGTGATCAGTATGGTTCCACACTTTAATACAAACTTAATGAAGCCAACTACCGCTAGAATGAGTGTCAACGAACTGTCGACCCAAATCAACTGTTTTTACAATTATATATTCCCTTAGATTGTAATGACCTGCCACTATAGACACATCAATAAAGGATGGCTTCAACAATGTTTAATTACAAATCAAGTCAGAATTTACTAAATAGTAAATGAGGGGACCACATTTTGCTTTGGTTCTCCTGACTAATGTTGGACACAAATAACATATCCAATGAGTATGCCATGATTTATTACACATTGTATGCTAGTTTTCGATGTAAAATGTATGCAAATTGAATATCCATTATTTATCACATAACCTACAGACTGGGAGTGTAATAAGCCCATGCTATAAATATTAATATCTTCACTAGTGCAATAACACAATAGATTTTTATAATTCTATTCATACGCGATATCAACATATATAAGTTGTCGAATAAATATTTCTTCAATTACATATGCGAACACATTTATTAATATGTACACATTTACTTGGAACTATATTTTGTCCTCGTGCTTTAACCCAGTTCCCAAGACATATGTCTATTATATTGTTTGTGACTGAAAAATCGATATTACAATAGTTTCTACAGTCATAAATATAATCTCACATTCGTGGTCATATAATACTGAATTTATTAAACGAGTTGGCAAAACTGAGATTATGAACACGAATGTGAGATTCTATTTACTATCATATTACTGTAGAAACTGTTGTAATATCTATGTTCAGTCACAAACACTATCTATAGGCCAATTTAACTGGGTTAAAACATGCGGACAAAATATAGTTCAAAGTAAATGTGTAAATATTAATAAAGGTGTTTGCATATGTAATCTAAGAAATATTTTAACTTCAAATTCGACACATTAAGGACCAAGAAAAAGCTTTTAAAAAGGTCCAATACAACTTTGATATCGCGTATGAATAGAATTATAAAAATCTATTGTGTTATTGCACTAGTGAAAATATGTATCTAGTATATATTGTATTCCTATGAAAGATCGCATGTAACTATTCATCTACAAAGTATAGTGTGCTCCATAGTCTCATGTTCTATAGTACATCCTTTGCCAATACATGTAAACGTACATACAAACTTCTCAGACCGCAGTCATTCTAGGATATAATTATCATTAGATTTACCATGTTATCACTCCTACATGCTTTATGCTACGTGCTTCATTGAACAGAGTCATGATCCTAACGTCTAAATACTGCCACGGATTCCTGTGGCAGAGAAGCGGAAACTCCTCATAATCGTGGTTTGTCTGTGTGTCGAGCACAACTAATGGAGACGAGCTACCTCCAAGGATGTACGTGGCATACTTGATTGCAGGATCCCGAGATTGAAGTGCTGTACACGTAACGGCGTGTATAATGGGACGACAGCATAATCCCAAAACATCATAATGGATCCCACCCACAAGCCTCCTATAACACGCACTGAGGACACCGCACAGGTCACGGAGAATACGAACGATGACAATGATGTTTTTCCATCACGATATCGTGGTCGTCGGTGATCTACATATGTACGAACTGGCCATGCACCGACTGTTGAGTTGCCATTATCTCAGCACAAGCTCGAGTTTATAGCGTTGACATTAAGCACTGACCCTTACACCTAAATCGCCGTTTTACAATAATTGATCCGGATAAATCATTAATCACATTTGCTTGCCCAAATATGTCTACGTGCACAGAATGTACTTGCAACGGTAGCATGATGGGATTCACCGACAACACCTTCATAGAAGTACACTGAACTATTAAACTCAGAGGCAAAGTTGATGGCGAAGTTGGACTGTTTTGGAATGGTGTGTACAGGGCGTACACCGGAAGCTTCTGTAATTTATAGCAGGTATAATAGGACATAAGAGCATGGGGATCTAGGCATTAAACAGCACGATACATTTCGCCACGGCTGTTACTGCAAAGGGGAGAACCCAGTTAGCATTCCTCACCTCAATACAAGTCTGAGGATAGTATCCCACAGGCGCCATAGATGAGGACAGCGGTTGATCATGATGCACGTTAAACGCGGGTGGGTAAATCAATCTATCAATCGTCCTTCCGGTCTCGGACGTTGCCTTTAACGTTACATGCAGGGGGCTCATTGTTCATGGATATCTACTCAAACTGTCGACAGTCCTGGCGGGAAGATCTGGATTTTATATCTACCACCGATAGCTGACCTACAAATACATGGAACTTTGCGAGTAATCACACACTAAAAACGTCCGCAACGTTATCCGCAAATCGTTCTGTGTTTTATAACTATATACAGGCCAACTCGGCGCAGGGACGGTGACGGTGACGGTGTGCTGAGCTAACAGAGTAGAATTATACAATATGTTACTAGTATTTGAACAATATATAGATACGTATAGGTTAGAAACAGGGCGGGTGGTAGCGCACTGGTATAACAGTTGGACTTTGCAGCCGAAGGTTCCAGGTTCAAATCCCGCCCCGGTTCGCGAAAGTTACCTTTCTGTCGCGATATTGATGGGATGCGATGTCTGTAGAGTGGCAATGCAGTTATCATCCTTGGTCTTGTCAGTACCAGCCGATG